>JAJCXA010000129.1:0-100640 GCA_026770245.1 Clarireedia aff. paspali H2
TATTTATATTTAGAAAATATATAGAAACTAATTAAGAATTTAAACTATTTATAATATTTAAAGAAATTTTATTAAAAGTATTTTTACTTTTTAATTAAATAACTAGTTTAAAATTATTTATTAAAAGTAATTTAAATAAAAAAGAACTAATAATAATAAAAATAAAAGTTTAAATAATTTATTTAGTTTTTTTTTATTTTAGTTTCTTTCTCTTTTTTAATTTATTTAATTTATTTAATAAATTAAAATTAACTTTAATTATTTTCTATTTATATACTTTTAAAAAAACTTTTTCTTTTTATAAATATATTATTTTTATTATAGCTTTTTAAAAAATTATTATTATTTTAAAATTATTATATTAATTAAAAATCAATATTTAAATATTTAATTAAAAGTTGTTTAAAATTTCTATATTATATTTATAATATTATAATAGTAGTTGAATATTTCGAACTATTAATAATACTGTTTATAGTTTGTATACAATGAATTCTAACACTTATTGTTGAGAAAGTAAACTAGCTAGCTGACTAATAGTACACCACAGTATTGCCACGACGCCTTCTACTGCCTGGTTGTTTTACCGGTTATAATTTTTTAGAAAAAACTCAGAATACCTCTATGTAAAATTATTATAAAGTATATTCTATATTTACAAGCTTAGAATCAAGGTTTTGGATTTATATACAATCATATATATATACTTACACACATATACAATACTACTTATATTCGACAAGGTTCGGTAGTGAGTGATGGCCAGCATTGACAATGCCGACACTGAAAGGCCAAGCAAAAGACAAAGGGTAGATGAGGCTTCGACTGGTGATGGCGGTGAAAGCCAGGAGGTCGACGTCTGCTTTGGTATGGTAAGTACAATTATACTTATTGCCTAGCTTCATTCACGATACACACGGAGGTCTTATACTAATGAGTTTCTAGATCGACATTCCTGTGCAAATAAATTCACATTTGCACCCCGCATCGATTAATAGTACCGAATCTGTCCTCTTGTCTAGCGATAATAAGCTACAGCGGCCGGGTGAAACAGCTGTTTATGGTATATTGTCAGAACGTTCGGCGCGGATCATACGTGCCCTCCAAGAAGCGGGGTGTACGACGCAACTATACTGTCAGGCGGGGCAATCTGCTATGCCAGGAGACAACAACGACTGCGGAGGAGATAAGGGCACAGAATTTATATTATGTGCTATATTATACGGCCCAAGGTGGATATCTGAAGGTGTTGGAGAGTGGCTCGCGGACTACGAATTGTTTCTACAGGATCCAGTTCATTGTGACAGAAACGTCCTCTATCACAACCCGCATCTACTTTGTGGAGACGATGATGAACCAATAACGACCTTCTCCTTGAGATTGCGTGTTCCAAATATACAAACAGAGATACTAAAAGTGGCCCCAAATCTCTTTGAAATTCTAAATCAGGATCATCACCTCCTAGAAACGGAGCAGCCAGGCGCTGTAGCTACTCCACTTCATAGGTCAATCTCCAGCTGTTCCCTTAGAATTCTGCTAAGCAATGAGTAGTCACCAGAAGCAAGCCTTGACCTTCATGTTAAATCGTGAGCAAGGACTAGCATATGATAAACCCGGAAAAGATGTATGGTCGAAAGGGACAAATATAGAAGGCAATACTATGTACTTCATACCGTGCCTTGATTTGATTCTGCTGATAAGGGTATAGATATATCAACACAATTACGGGGGAAAGGCGACAGTCGGAGCCACCGAATTTTCGAGCTGGCCTCCTGGCAGACCAGAGTATGTATTTCCGGAGCCAAAGCTCGCAAATCTGGCAGGAAATATATATTCTAATCCTGTGCTCTACTCTTAAAAAATAATGAGCTTTGGAGTTTAAATTACAAAGCTTGACGAACTCTTTTCTTTCAACTTTTCAACCAGCTACTAACTCCAAGGTTGCCACAGTGGGCTTAGGAAAATCTCTGAGTATGATATCCCTCATAGCTACAAACCGGTATTCTGGCACTGGAAGATCACTCGATATCGGTCTTGCTTCAGTAAAGACAACAATACTTGTGGTTCCACTTCCTCGTATGAAAGCCTGGTCACCTACAAATGCCTCCACACACTAACGAGCATGTAGTTCTACAGACTTGGGAGACCCAGCTTTCTAAGTTCGTAGTGGAACCCAGAATTCATGGTAGTGATGTTGACTTATTATAGGCATTTATATCCGAACACTCTCTCTTGGCGCAAATTTCATGGCCCGAATAAGCCGGCCATAGATCAACTCCACAAATTTGACATTATTATTACTACATACATGACAGTGTCATTGCAGTGGAAAACTCATAAGAATCAGTTAACAAGATCGGCGTCGATCTTCTCACTCTACTGGCATCGCATCGTTCTAGATGAAGGTATGTACTTATGGCACACGCTTCGGTGAGATGCTAGGAGCTTACTGTAATAGCCCACATCATCCAAAATCGGTCGGCAGCAATTACCAAAGCAGTATGTGCTTTGGAAGCTCAACATCGATGGGCGGTAACGGGAACTCCAATTCAAAACAGGTTGACAGACCTCGCAAGCCTATTCCAATTTCTGCGAATATATCCGTATTCGAACCCACGGGTCTTCGACCGTGATATCGTGCAGAGCTGGCAGAAAAATGATAATGAGGGATGTCTTCGAGTCAAGTCACTTGTCAATTTTGTCACATTGTATCGAACTACGGCCACCATCACTATGCCACATCGGAGTGACTTAGTCCATTACCTTGATTTCAGCCCTGCCGAGAATCATTTGTACGAAGAAACAAGAATTAGAACGCGACAAGTCGTCAACGATGCTATAGAAAACCCGTGGAAGGGGCTGTATATGAACGCTCTACAATGGTTGACTCAATTACGGCTCATTTGCAATCATGGAACGATGCACCATCAAAAGATGGCCACGGCTGCCTGTGCTAGAGGTTCCTGGTCCCTACCTCAAGCTCAAGAGATGTTCGAAAGTATGCTTGATGCTGGTAACGCACTCTGTGCCATGTGCTCTTTGAATCTTGCAGACGCAACGCTTGGGGACGTTAGTACTAATAACACCGAACTCCCCGGTCCCAGATTGTCCAAATGCCTCCATTTAGTGTGCGGATCATGCTTAACAGAAGAAACGGAATCAACACGATGCCCTGTCTGCCAGCCTATTGCTCATTGTCAGGGCTACAAAGTGTCATTCACACCCACAGTGTCGTCAACCTTATCTTTAACAAAGACATTACCAACAATGAGCTCTATGGATACCCCAACTAAGATTCTTGCATTGCTAGCAAGTCTGAAATCTTTCAGACTGGGAGAAAAAAGGTTTGGCTACTTAACAGAGTTGTGTCATAGTCGCTAATTCAATTTCCCAGTGTTGTGTTCTCATACTGGGCATACACCCTTGACTTAATCGAGTCAGCCTTGATATCAAATTCTATTCAGTATACACGAGTTGACGGTCAACTTTCTTCAAATAAACGTAATAAAGCCATCCAGAAGTTCCAAGAAGTTCCCGACATTCAGGTCATCCTCGTATCAATAACTTGCGGCGGCACGGGGTAAGCTAGAACTGTAATATCTTTATCTTCTCAGAACTAACAGTAGGTAGATTAGATCTGACAGCGGGTTCCGTCGTCTACCTCATGGAGACGCAATGGAATCCGATGATAGAAGAGCAAGCTTTATGTCGTGTACACCGAATGGGACAAAAGAAAGAAGTCACAACTATCCGGTACAGAATGAAGAATTCTTTCGAAGAGAAGGTTGTAATGATTCAGGAAAGGAAGAAAGATCTTGCAGCATTAATGTTCTCTAATAGGGAGATTTCCGAGGGGGATGTAGGAGCGGCGAGACTCCAGGTAAGTCATCGAGGGTAGTTGATTGTTGAAGTTTCTTAACACGATGATTAGTATTTGCAAGCAGCGTTATGATCAAATATAGAGATCATTAAGGGTCCCTGTTTCTGTAGCTCTAATTCCTTCTCACTTTGAGGTCTATAAAGAGCTTCTATTTCTATAGTTTTAGATAGAACAATCAAGTTATTTTATCTAATATATACAAAATACTGAAAATAATAATTCCTACACTGATACTAACCAGTCATCCAGTAGTAACCAGGGGTCACCGAATGGGGGCGATGGGTAATCGACAGGTTCTGGCTCAGGCAGGGGAGACGCAGGAGGGGGAGTTAGCTCTGGTGGTGGAGACTCCTGAACAAAGTCAGTAAAGGAACTATACAATGTTGATACCAGTACTTACATTTTCATTACGCAGTAACTTATGCACAGCACCAACGACAGGAGGAGTGTCTCTTGAGCCCTAAGTAGGCTTTGGTAGTGGATCGCTTTCAGTAACATCTTCTCGAAGTAGATGCTTGATCGGACTAGGGAACTTCTTTATTGGTCTCGGCGGCTCAAACAGATCTATTTCATAATCCTTCTCTTTTACTTTATCAGGAATATAACTAGCCTAGATCTTTATCTTATTCAACTTATATTGATACTTATTGTAATATGCTTCGCAAACCTAAATCTCCTTATCGATCAGAAATTCGCGAGGTCGTCCTTTGAAATAATATGTAAAGAATATAACAAAGTAGCGGTCAACTACTTCATTAATCTTATAATCTCTGTATTATCCTGTCTTCATAATCTTATTCTCAAAGAAATACTTATCCCAGCGATAGACTGTTTGCTCAAGGCAGTAGTACCAGCAAGTATTAATCCAGTCCTGACCTTGACCATCACGCTACATCCGGTAAATCTGCGTAATAATCGGCTTGGTGATGTTGTTGATATTGGTAAGATGAACCCAATCGCCAACCTTCCAAATTTCACCCTTGTAAACGATCTCCTTGAGAGGTAGTCGACCATCTTCAGAAGCAAAATCACTGTCAGGCCTCTTCTTTTCTGCTTCAGCCATATTTCGAGCTTCGTTTTGTAGAAAATTGGCGTCATTGTAGACTACATAATCATATGCCTCCGTTTCCCAATCTTGGGGGCCGTCGCATTTCGAAGATGCCGATTGGCGACTTTTAGAGCCAGACATGTAAGACTGCCCAGACTTGGAATGAAAACGGCCGTCGCTAGATTCGTCTATGAAGTAGTCATTCTGAGCGAAGTAGTCCACCTTAGAATGCTTGGATACAGTATCCTCCTCTATTGGCGGGTTTCTATCGAAATCGGAGAGCTGCAATTGGCTCTCTTTCTTAGGTAACGATTTTTCTACCTATTGAATAATACTGTTAACGTCTCGTACAGTTATATTGAATGTCCTAGCAACCTTGTCAAGATTCGGTAATAGGTCTTTGGGCTATAGAAGTGAACGTAACAAGAAGTCATAGATATGCTCTAGGATATACTCGATCAGTTCCGGTGAGTCTAGTAAGCCTTCAGAATCGTAGAGTAGACACTTCGTAATTCCCATAATATAAACTGCCGACTTAGCCAAGATATCAGTAAGCTCATTATCAGAAATCTCCGGATAATAGTACTGATAGTGACTTATTATCCCTGCCAAAAAATTGAAAGTGATAATATCGCAATATAGGTATTGAAATTTAAGCGGATAAGCATCTATAAAATATTTATTCCACTCCCTTTCCGTGACACAAAGCTTGTAAGGAGTCAGATAATTGTCGAGAATACAGGTGTACGGAGAGATATCGTTTGCTAAATGTTTTTTGAACTAACTATCCTTTACTTCCTTCATTGGAATAGCTTGATAACAGTATAGACATTTGAACGAAAATAGTTCGATACTCGAGGTCTTCGCCCTTGGATACCACGCAGCTACCGTGATAGCTGTGATACGAGTAACTGTTGAACGAGTATAGTCTTTGTACTAAAACCCCTTGAAGCCAGTTTCCAGCATGGATGCAATAGTACCAGGTGTTGTTATCGTATCGATTCTAGCAGCTGTAGCGGTCGGCGCTCGTTCCAGTTTAGGGTCGACTTTCTATATCTCTAGATCTTCAGCTAGAAGTTTAGCACTAACCGTTGAAAGAATTTCATTGAGTTGTTGTATTGGGAAGCGGTCAGGTACTGTCGCAGTTGGACTTTTTAGGAAGTGCGAATGTCTCTGCGCTTCTATAAATCGGTGTCTGCGTCTGATATTTGCTTCGACTAACCGGTTCTGGATTGGTGAAAGCTCCATCTTTGCGAAGTGATCGAGACAATAACGCAAGCAAGATATACTCGGAGATCTAGGTACCTCTCCCGATTACGATCAAATAAGGCATCAGCTTTTTGAAGTCGGGATTTTCGCCCACTACAGCGAATAGTGATACCTATCGAGATCAGATTGTGTGCCATGTAGTCGATCTTGCTTAGAGCCTCTTCAACAGCTCTTTCATTTTCTGATAAAGCAGTACACTCTTCAAGGAACCATATCAACATTTCTAGGAGGCCTTTAATGAGAAAGATGTTATCTGGTCGGTCGTGGAATCTCCAATCCCGACAGGCCTGCCTTTGTGCAACAGCTCCTACGCTGTCGGCCCAGAGCTTGAAGTCGGCATGGCGACTGTTGATATGGATTTTCTGGACTCCTTTGAGCTTACCGACATAGAGCGTGAACAGCTTAAGGCATGACCTCGTCGATTCGGCAGTGGATGCTTCTATAGCACCTGCGAAAGCCATTCTCGCTGAAGTCTTAGAATAACGTTCAGCTCTTTCTATTGGTATCTTGACATGTTTGTGCAGTAGGATATATCCGCGACGAAATTGTGTCTGTATGACGACACAGCTTACAATGATGTTTCTGATCTTGTTGCTCACAGTTGAGGAAATATTGACCAAGTGATACCAACACCCTTAATCGAGCGTATATCTCGATTTGCTAGCATAGGATAACTCCGGCGGAGATGCTTTTTCAACAATAGCAAATATAGATTCTAACTCTTTTGCTTTAGATTTCTTGGCTAGTAAGTCTTAATTACAGTCAGCTCATCATCGGTAAAGTAAGCAAACTAGGTGGAATAAATCCCGCTGTAGGCGATACAATTCTGCCTAACAAGGTGTTCATAGTACCTCTAACTGAAGAAGTTAAAGTATTCATTCGAACATTATGACGAAACCGGTGATCAAACGGGGCCTAAAGTACACTAAAGCTGTCACCACTGATGAATAAAGGCCACTTTCAAAGCGTAGTAGAGCGATAAGTTCAGGGTACTGGGTGAAGAAATCCGGCAGAGTTTTGTCAAACAATCCGACGATCAATTCGGCACCGGGTACTTCGGGTAGATAGAATAAATCAGGTCATTCGTTCTATACCACTTCGTTTCATAAATAGATCCAAGAATATGCCTCCAAAATAGCTTGTCAAATGCTAGTATTCGACTGCAACTTGCCTCATGCCAGCGTGTTTATAGAAAGTCAGCAAAGTTGGTAGTATATAATTCGAATAGAAACCTATATAAGAAACTTGAAGATAACCGTTACGATAGAAGTGTTATTTTTATTTTAAATGTTTCTTTAATTTCTTTAATAAAAATTTTCCTTTTTTATACACCGCAGTCATACCATAGAACCCCAGAGTTAGCATGATTTCATTCTGACTGCTTCAGATATAGCCAGAGTGTTAGTTCTGAAGAGAGGGGCAAGCAATACACCTTGTCAAAATGTGTTGATATCTTCATGATTGCATTCATATGGCGAAAATTAAACGCCGGTTCATCATGGACCTTTTCTCATGCCCCTTTTCATGCACAAGTGCTACAGCACTCTAAACCGCACTGCGAATGTTACGACCTTTTGGCATTTTGTATTCCTGTCGCTCATAAGGCTTAATTAATATAGAAAGTCTTGTTTAGAAGTAGATATTTAGAATGGTCTCCTGGAAGTAGAGCTTTCGGATACATTTACATCAGACTTGATATTCTTCACCACATTATCCCCGCTTGGTTTTGTAAGGTAATTATATATGAATTATTTCTAAGCAGTGAAATTTTCGTCGTTTCTATGAGGAGTTTTCTTTCATTTATCTATTCCCATATACCTTGGAACCGGTCTTTCTTGCAGGACATCTTCTGCTCCCTGTTTCTCTATTTACCATCACCAACGGTGTAGGCATCATCATTGCCCTCTCCTTAGCCCTCAACATCATCACCACCAAGCCCAACTACGTTGTCACTGGCTCTTAGAGTGGGTACCGAACTTCTATTGCTGCGGCGGACCTGGTTATCGGGGACCGTTTCACGTGCTTTAACGGTAGGCTTGCCGGTCGTTCTTGCCTACCTTTTTAAGGGTCAACATAGTAGGAGACTTTTTGCTCTTGGATGATGAACGCGTTGCAATTCCACGGCTTTCAGGAAGGTAGTATCTTCAGATCAGAGTACCGCCATCTTCTTCAGATCAGAGTACCGCTATCTCGATGGTCTAGAGGTAGGTCCGGTTAACCCATACCCAATTTTATGCACATGACGGTTCTATGAGACGTGAAATAGATAATCTTACAAGCTTCTATTAGGGTGAAGTTTATCACTTGCCTCTCATTGAAAGTGATATTAGCCTCCAACGCTTCCTTTGGTTTCAGTGCGCGTCCATTAACTACAAAAGGTGTTGGAGAGGTATCCTGCTTGACTAGAGAAGCTTTTCATGTGCTTTAGCAGCTGTATTAAACATACTTATGCCATGATGAATTCGATTGGTCTCTAAAATAATATTTCTGTGATGTAGTTCGATTTCTAGATCTTGTTGTCTAGCTTCTTGATTGATATCGATATCAGATTGTCGGTTCAGTGTATTCACTGACTACGGGGGAGATACTACAGGACATTGGATATGCGCTGTGGTATAGTAGTTAGTACGGGAGAGAGTGTCTACGTAGTCCAGCTCTCCCTCCCATCTAGTTTAGATAATGAAAAACCCGATTCAACTGCACTACTTGGTCCATATACGTGACTGAGTGTGGTGCCACGAATCGGTCCCATAATCGGACCAACTCAGATTGTTATTCCCTGGTTGAACATTGAATCAAAGAATAAACGCCCAAGTTCTCCTTATGTGTAAGATGACGTACTAAATTTCATTTCGTTCCATTGTGCGTGGGTAAGGTGAACCACAGGGTCAAGTATTCGTACCATTTTTGGCGCACCAGTGTTATGTTTGTTGCGTTTGGATAAGTGAAAAACAATGTGCAAGACCAGAAATGACAGTACCGTACAGCGGTAAACTATAATGATTCCCACATATTACAAAGATTTAGTGGGTAAACAGACGGACTATAATTTTAGTGATCCAGGATCGTGGAACTGTTTCTTGCCTACTCCTATATCTCTCGCGGCTCTGAATGATAGAAGTCGATCGACCGAGCTTGTGTAAGCGAGACACGCGGACAAGCGCCTTAGCAACTCAATGCGTAGGCTTCCAGTTACTTGCATGGTGTACGAGTAAGGCAGGCTTTCTTTCGAAATTATGACGAGCCATTATTTGTCATTTCCAAGCTCACAATCCGCAGGAATGTGGTGCTTGCAGCAACGTAAATGGATCTTCGTCCCTGCTGTTTCTGTGTACACATTTTCAAAATTCCTCCATTGCTGAAGCTTAAATGAAGAAGCTAAGTTAACCATCTCCACAAGCTAAGTTGACCATCTGAGGCTATACATGTCACTGGTATGTCATGAACCAGATTCCAATATGGTAACACTAAATCCTGTAAAATTGAAGAATCTGGAAGATTGCGTCAGATCAACCAATCAGGTATGTGGACGCTTCTACTCGCTTTCTCTTTAATGATTAGTCCAAGATTGACGGGGCAGCAGAGTCGCGCGGCTCTGTTTTTGCATCCTGGTTTGCGAGGTTTAGCTACTGCACGCTGCCATTCGAATTGATCGTGCTTCTAGTAACTGTCTTATCATTCTCGAGATTGCCTCGATGCATTATCTCGTGATGGGAATAATACAGATGTGTCCGTTGTGAGGTTACAGAGCTGAAGGCAGATCGTGAGAATGTACCCAATATGGGTCCTGGACCCCATTCCGGTATATACATCGTTGCTGCAAATTCATCTCTGCATTTAAAAGTTCTTCCAAAATCTCCAAACACATTATCAATTCATCCGGTCAGCAGCGATCAAGATCTAAAGAGATTGTGCTCCCCGATCTGGTACCAAACATTCTCATTTCGACTGACCTAGGTATGTATCCAGCTAGGGGTCCAGGTTTTCCATGGAACTCACTTTTCTTCAGATACTTGCGAATGAACTAGAGTCGATGAGATGGTATAAGTTCGAACAGATCCCTCACATCTACGAGTTTACTCCATCTCATCTTCACATCAATTCACACTCACAATCACCACTTCCTCATTTTGATACCAAGCTCTTAAGCATATACATCTGATAACACTTTTCAATTTCAACCACTACTCCCTCATCTTTGTACCAACCTCTCAAGGAAATTCGTCTCGAACATTCTATCATCCTTTATTTACCAAATCCTGTCAACAACACCGAACGCAACTTCCTCATTACCATCGCCTATCACCACCAATAACCTACCACGACAACTAAAAATGTCCTCATCATCCCAGCCTACCACCGGTTCCTCTATCCCGACTACCCCGGAACTCCCTATCTGCCGTCCTCACATGACAGCTGCCCAACTCCAAGAGGTAGCAAGACTCGCCTTGGAGCGAATTCCACCAAAGGCTGAACCGAATTCTCTCAACGACAGGGGCGTAAGAAGCATCCTCTTTTTGCGTATCGGTAAAACATTCAAGTTCAGGGTTATCTTCCGCCAGGAAAGAGGCATCCTCTTCGAGCGAATCGGCAACACGACCAGGATCAAGGTTACTGTACGGGACGCTATTCTTGCCAGGAAAGGGTTACCGAACCCTTTCAAAATGGCCCCACGGGGAAACATCAATGACAGGCATCGGATTAGCCCGGTAAGCTACCCTGAACTAAACTTAGCTTCCCTTTTATTTTTATTTTTGGCTGGTTACTGATGATTGATGATCAGTATGCTCGTACCTATAACCAGAGATCGTGCAGGGGCTGCAAGATGTGCCGTCCAGATATGCCAGGTAAGAATGACACTTCCATCTTTCCGAGAAATCAATTGAAAAGAGCCTTGAAACTGATCTATATTTCTTTCTAGTCGATTACCACTACAGTCTTCGCTCACGAGCCGCATGCACCGGTGCTCCTCGCCAATAATTACCCTCCAGTATATGACGACGCTGAATAGACTATTATGTACGGATGATATTGGTGGATCTTGTTTTTGTATACCTGCAGGATTGTATAGGAATGAATAGAAGTATTTTTTTTTCTTTTGGATGATGCTGTGGAGGAAAATCTTTCTCAATACCAAATGCTGTTTTTGTAATCGTCAATATAGTGAATCTACTATATCATTCATTTTGTTGTTGTGATCATGACTTTCGAACAATCGCCCTCCTGACTGCTGCTACCCACCTTCCACCAAGACTGAAAGTTCCATGAAGTCAAAAATTGATAAGAGTACTACTATATGAGCTCTAAGTGCTATTGGTAAATAACGCTCCTATGGTTTTTGAAAGGAAAAATTAGATGCAGTAAGTGTCAGTGCCGCAAGTAGATAGCGCTCGCTATCACTCACGGATTTTATTTCAGAATTCATAGTTCACAGTTGCTTCACCTATCATCACAAGTCACAATAAAGGGGCCAAGAATTGAGTACAATATTTGTTAAATTCGTTTTAAAGTCAGCGCAGAGGTATAAAATCATAAAACCATATCATCGTGAAAACCAAAAGCTCTGAATCCAGCAATCTTCTACCTACAACCTAAATTGCAAACCCCCTCAATTCCGCAAGTTATAAAACCCCGATCTTTCTCTCACTCTCCTGCTGTTCAGAACTGGCCCTGGGATATCAAGTTTGACTCTGCACATCGGACACGTGTCTTGTTCCTCCAACCAGCGCACTAGACATGGCTGTCCGAACACATGGCCACATTTGGATATCTTGCATGGAATATGGCATTTATCACGGCCACATGCAAAGATATGAGTATATTCCTCCATGCAGAAACACCGGTCCAGAGATGAAAGATTAACATTAGGTTCGAGTAGCTGCAGCATTTTGTATATAGCAGCTCTTCTAATTGATTTAAGCTCGCTCGAAGAGAGAGGAATGCCTGCTTGTGGCTGCTGGCGCCGATGCAGAGGCCGCTGGGGATAAGATGGAAGGTTATACCTGGGATGACCATGATCGCGTGCGGGGTTATGATTGTCTTGCGCGGCGGAGGCGGGTGGAACATGTTGTGTGGATTCGAAGTCGTCTGGATACAGCGGCGCCCTGTCTGAGATATCTCCTGGAAAGTAGTGGGGCGCGCCCATATAGTAGGGTGCTCTGTGTCTTGGACTGTGGGAGCTTTGTTCTGGAGACTCGGTCTGTCGAATAGTCGGTCGAATAATCTCGTTTTCATTTTCCCAGGTGAAGCGCGGGATCTCGGGCAACTGATTTGTAGACGCTTGCGTTGGCCTATTAGAATGTTGGCGGTCGTGGGCTAGCCAGGATTGTGATCTTTGGCCTGTACGAGCACTTTGGCCAGGAACTAGTGATACTCGCTGAGCTCTAAGGAGATTATTTTGGGATTCCACCAACTCTGCGAACGCCTCCGAATTTCTGTTCGGGATTAGGTGTGGAGATTCAGAGGATGCAGAATTTAGTGCAGGGTAAAAATCTTCAGTGGTAAAAGTTGATGCCCGCGTCATGGCCAACTCGTCTCGGAATCGTGTGGACATATTCCCATGAGACGGAGGATGTTCTGAAGGATGAGACGTAGCTGTGCGTGGGCGTAATGACTGTGATAAGCGAAGGTTGTTCAGCGAAGCCACGACTTGGTCAGGGCTATACACGCTAAAAGCACGTCTAAAAGGAGAAAAATAAGATGTACGGGGCGGGATTGGGCGTGGTAGCCGAAGAAGAATCAAGTGTCCACCTCTATCAAAGCTCACACTAGAACTACGGCGTTGGTGTGCACGAGCAGTAGAGGTCGTAGAAAGCGGTTCAGGCGAGTTGCTGGACATGATAGCAAAGTTCGAAAGGGGCTATGTCGTGAGTTCACAATGATTGATACTGGGTTTGAAGATCGGTTACTGGAACTCCCGACATTTGTTGATAGCCGTGGAAGAAATTCGAGGCGATGTTCTTGTGATGAAAGATAGCAACTTTGGTTGATTTATATGACTGAGAAAGGAGTTGTTCAGTGACTATTTGAAATCAACTACAAACAATTTCAGCTGCCGTACGGGCTGCATACTACGGATTGCGCGCGATTTTTTATGGCAGTGTACCAATCAACTACTTCAGTTTATTGAAAGCCTAAAATGTTTCTTCATAGTGAAGCAAGCCGGTGAATTGTCGCTGCCGCAGTTGTTATCTTTCAACCGAGGGAAAGCGGCGAAAGGACTTCAGGAGTGACTGCGCTTCCTGGAAACAACTACGGCAAGCAAAACAACAAGCAGTAGACGATGAAGACAAAAAAATACTCGAATTATGTAAATATGAATTATCTATCAAGAACCAGGATAAAATTTATCGTTGATGTGCAATTGTCCTATCATTAACCAGCATCAATTATGGATGTTCCTTATGCGTTGTTCTAAGTTGTGATAACAGGATCTATCTTACGGGCGATTTAAAAACCCAGCATTTAATGTTTCTGTGAGCTCAAGATCTTATCCGAAAGTAAAGCGCAAAATGCTAAGACTTTGGTGATGGAACATGGATCAAATGACAGTCGAAGTCGAGACGAGAGTCCTGGGAGTGAGGTAAAGCACGCAGCAAAAATGAATGCCAAGTACCGCATGAAAGCTGGTTCAGACTTCAGAAAGAATACAATTCATTTAGCAAGCAAACAATTAATTCTAAGCCATAGATTCAGGGCAAAGGCAATGCTTGTGCAGAAAATGATGATGCACCAATGACCATTAGCGGCGTAGATCTCAGATCATCTGTTGTGCCTTCACGGAAAGAGATGCAACACCAAGGAGGGCTTTCCTGACCCATTTGGTGACCAATTCATTTTTACCCAGGCCAACTCCCGTCATTCTCCTCTTGTAGAGATCCACAAAAGCAAGGCCAAAGGCTAACACCACGACTGTATTTTTTGTCCACTTCTTGAATATACCTTTTCGTGTGTATGAGAGGTTCCAGTCTCTCCAGGTTGGAAATATGCAGCGATAGGCGTAGTAGATTTGAGAATACCTATGACCGGTCAACTTTAGAGTATGAAATGAGAAGAGCGAACTTACGGATATGTGTTTGAATTCCAATCATCGCCGCTCACATACCAATTTTTGGCCCCGCCAGTCGACCAAACCATTTTTTTCAGTGTTGTCTGCAGCTCCCGAGTCCATTTCATCTCAGCCTCTTTCTTGACCTCTATCTTCTTCACGTCACCATTGAGTATCGGCTTGATCATCTTCAAAGTGTGGGTAACCATGCTCTCCGTCGTTAAGATAACAGAGGTATGGCCTGTATAACAATTTGGTCCAATCACTGTAAAGAAGTTTGGAAAACCGTCCATGGCAGTTCCCATATACATTTGAGGTCCTCCTCTTTGCTCGAAAACATCTTGTAGCTTTTGTCCCTCTGCACCGTAGATATTGAGAGGGTGTAGCCATTTTGTTGTTTGAAAGCCATTTGCTAGAACGATCACGTCGGCGGGAATAGTGATTTCATGCGTAGGAGCAGAACTCTTCACATTCTCTGGGGGATACATGCGACCAGGACCAAGTGTGACAGATTTCTCATGGAGCTTCCTCAAAGGGAGAGTTGTAAGTTCGATTTTTGGATCATGCAAGCTGGGGTACCAAGTCGCATCGAAAATCCGTCGTTTACAACCAATCCCGTAATTAGGAGTCAATATTTCGTGATACTTCTCTGGAGCACTCCGTTTCATCTCGGCTATTGTTGTTGCTTCTAGCTTCTCGCGCTCTTTTTTGCTGAACTCTCCCGATCCAAATAGGCGGAAATCATATTCGCAAGTCGCAGCTACCGCGGAGCGGATCAGCTTGTTAAAGCCAGGGATGTATTTATTAAGAAAAGGTGACCATTTCTCCCAGAATTTTTCTCCAAATGGAGGAAGTGGCCTTAAAGACACCCAAGGTGGCGAGAGCATCAATTGAGTAACCTTCTTCGCGCCGTAATCGGTCGTGAGTCGAGGAACGAATTGAGCAGCGCTGCAGCCTGTCCCAACGACTATCACATTTTTGTCCTTGAGATCAATGTCGTATCGCCAACGCGCAGAATGAAAGATTTCTCCTTGGAATATGTCTTTTCCGGGAATGCTATCAGGCCAGATTTTTGGTTCCACCAGACCGCCAACAGCACTGATCAGGACCTTGCATCTGATTATCTCTTCGTGCGTGTAAACCGAACTGTAACCTTGTTCCTTAACTTTACGTGCTCGATCATATTCGCTCAAATCACCAGCGTCAGCAAGCAAGTGCTGGAGCGTAACTTCCCATACCTGTTCAGATGCAAGCCAGCGTGCTTCTCGAACGTCGGTATTTATCTGTATCTTATCCACGATTCCATACTTCTCGCAAACACTTTCGAGGTATTTGACTACTTCTGCGCCTCCCGGGTGAAAACATGACCATTCATAGTTGGGACAGAACGAAAAAGAGTAGAATATCGAGGGTCTGTTTTGATTAGACTGTGAGTATCAAGATGACGAACAAAACAAAACTCACATGTCACAACCGACACCAGGATAACGGTTGATCCACCAAGTACCACCCACACCAGACTGTCTATCGAAAATCCGAAACTGACTGAAGCCAAGCACCTCCTTTAGTCGGCATGCCATTGCAATGCCCGATTCGCCGGCGCCAATGATGGCAACCGGATAATAGGTGTACTTTTGGCCCTCATAATTCCTTCGAATTATATTATCGTACTGCGGGGTGTATGGAGCTCGAGGTTAGTCGAGTGAGATGATTTCATATCAATGGGCCTAAAATGAAAGACCTACTTACAGTGAACTTCGAATTCTTGGCTTGGACTGACATCTTGAGCAGATTGTCGGATGACCAAGGTTGTTTCTAGATACCAGCAGGTTTCCAAAGTGAAGATGAGACTTGGATAGTTGACTTGGTGAGTAGAGAAAGGCGCAATGGCACAGGGAAGTATTATAAGAACCTCCTCCTCTCGTGCGACAGGTGGTTAAGGGAAGAGTTCCTCGGTCCAAAGATAAAGGTATCCCATGGAGTGCCCGAGTCACGTAGATATATGTATGATCTGTGAGTTGTGGCCCGAATCTGGATGATCTAAATGGTCAATCTCCCTTGCTTAGCGTACGTGACTTTTCTGGCACTCCATGGGATAAAAGCGTGTGCCGAAAAATCTGTAAAACATTGCGCAAGCCACTTTGTGCATCTTGTCTGGACCGAGGCGCCACCGGGTGAGGACAGGGCAAATAAGACGATTTGATTCGCCCAGTAATCCATTTGCAAGACACAACGAGGGCAAATAAGGAAGTCTAGGGTCTGATTCATATGCAATGCCACCTCGATTTCGGTGCTAGAGCTTGTGTCCAGCTGGTGTTGTGTACCACAAGTTAGTCTCGGTGTAACATTAAAGGGAATTGACGGCCACAGTAGCAGTAACCAGCTGGCGATGCACTCGAAATCTAAGCATGGAAGTGATGAAGGCAGTGGCAGTGAGGTTGTTGCAGATTGCTGGAGGTGTAAGATCTTATGTACAGTAAAGCGGTCCGGTCCGTGGACGCACATCCTTGCAGTCTTTCCTCAGATTTCATCTCGATCCGTCAGCAAGATCAATACGCGACATGCGCAAAGTGCCTGTCAATACACAACTTGGACGGAGACTCGCAAGACTTTCAACGTCGCCACAACCATGCCATGGAAGACAGTATCGTAGTCTGTCCTCCGTGCCAAGGATTGATCGGTCGTTCGATGATGTGGACCTCAATGAGTTCAGGCAAAGGGCCTTCATCCCCGAGAAGCCTGTGATCATGACGACGAGTAATGATGGATTGTCGACGCAGAAAATGGTATCGATACCTGCAGCGACAAAATGGTTCTCACCTGCCACGAAAGATGAAGACAGAAAACCCTCGAATTCTGCGAGCAATCTCATCTTGGCGCACGAATACCTCACTTTCTTCAGCGACACGCTCCTCCCCTACGAACTGACTATAACCCACGACGCATTTCAAGAATACATCGACTGTTTGAAGCAGCAGCAGACACCATCCAGTCTTATTCTGACAAAATATCTTGAGCGCGTCTTCGAACCCTCAAACCACGATCGCACATTCTACAATTTCGATGCGCCCCTTCTACTTTTCATATACGCCAATGTCCGCGCTCTCCCTTCTCTCCCGCAACTCTATATCGCGCAGGCTCAAATTGAAGATCTCCCGGCCCAACTACGAGATGATTTACCTACGCCAAAGATAGTAAGAGAAGCGGGGAAAGGCGATGTTTACGATGCGAATATATGGATGGGAACACCACCTACGTACACACCACTACACAGAGATCCCAACCCCAACTTCTTCGTTCAATTGGCAAGCGAAAAACGGGTTCGGATATTTGCGCCGAATGTTGGGCAAGCTATATACCGAACTGTACAACAGAAGATCGGTGCTGCAGGAAGTGGTAGAATACGTGGGATGGAAATGATGGAGGGGCAGGAGCGGGAGCTGCTAGACCAATTTGTCTGGGCAGGAAATATTGAAGAGGAAGGACTGGAAGCTTTGGTTGGTCCCGGTGATGCCCTGTTCATACCGAAGGGTTGGTGGCATAGCATCAAGAGCGTTGGCACTGGAATCACTGCATCAGTGAATTGGTGGTTCAGGTAAAGGATAGTTGCGCCCATGATACGATTTCCTTTTCTCAAAAATGCCTCTACGGGTCTGACTGACTTGCCCGTTCGATGATATCATTTCAGATAGCGGCTTCATGTCTCTTTAGCAGAGATCCCTTTCTTCCCCTCTTCTCTCTTTTCACTTCCTTATGCTACGTTGCGCATATCATTACGCAGCCGCATTCTTCTTACGCTTCAACCTCTTGAACAGAGACAAATCTAAAGGTATCCTCTCGCCCATCCATATCGCTCTCTGTGTATGATCTCTCTCTGCATCCAATGACTCTCCTTCCTCATCGACTGTATTTGGATGTACCAATGCGCTCAGTGGTCCTCGATTTATCGCCAGCCAAGGAATGAATGCGCCGAATTGTTCGGGGGTGAAAAGATTGACTTCGAACATAGGGACAGGATGAGGCCCTATTGGCTCTTCCCAAAACCTATAGATACGTAATTCTGGGACTTTGATGGGAGCGCATTAGCTTCGTTCGAAATATGGCCTGATTGCGCACACAGAGGTAAAAGGCATACACTCTCTCCTAATTCTTTCCCACAACTCTCTTGCAAACTTCGCCTGCTCTGCATTCTTTTTATTATGGTAAATGTGAATATCGCTGTGGTGTTTGCCGTCAGCCTCAGACAGATGCCGCATTCGTGCAGTACAATGTTCTGTCGGGAACTCACAAAGCACCCCTTCTTCCGTTGTCCAAAGGCTCGCAAAATCTCTCATAGCTTTTGCTCTTTACACCGGTCTGCGGATTTACCAAGCTTTTGCCATCAGAAGATATCTCGTAGCCGAGCGGGTCTGCGTTTTCGTAGCCTTCCAGAGGAGAGGGGTAGGCGTATAGAGATGGATCTGCCATGTTCGCAAGTAATATAGAGTACAACTCAATCAATGGCGGACAAAACAGTTATATAGATGATATCAAATTTTAACTGGGCATGTAAAATGGTATTTTACCAAACGTTGAAGGCCTGCCTTGTCCTTTTGTTTGCTCCACGAGACTGACGATTTGTTGGTAAGTGTGAGGCAGCGGGGTCCATTGATGATGCAGCGGGATCCATTGATGAGGTGATTAGAAATCCTCACCCTATATGTCATCACCTCTATTTTAGAGCAAAGATTTAGGTAAGCCGCTGGTAACTATTATGGAAGCAAAAGCATTTCATAGCATTCACAACTTTGCTTTCTTTTCATCGGCAACATAGCCTTATACTGCACGAATGCGTCTCCCAAACTCACGATAACGAGCTTCGGTGAAGGCGATTGGGAGGGTTGCACCAAACTGTGCACAGTAAATACAAAGAAATGGAAAGGATGCGTGGAAAAGGAAAAGATGCGTGGAAAAGGAGAATGAAGAGGAACTTGTATGATGTAACCATGATTGAATCTTACTTACTGGCCATCAATCATGCAATCGACCTGTCTATCAAGCAATCTACCACATACACCACGCGTCCTGTTACGGGTTACCATGATTCCAAATTGGAGTAGCAGGATAGCCATTCCCATCGGCACATACAAACCATGTATATCATCCTTCCATACCTTCCATACCTTCCATACTTCTAGAATTTCATTAACTTTTCCTCGAATGTCCATCGCAATCTCCAGGCCTTGGGAAAGGTTGCAGACATGCGCCTTTTCGGTCAAATCCTGGTAGCACACAGAGTTCATCCGGCTCAGGCTTACACCTCCATCGCTACTAACCCCTGACTTAGTGTGACTTTGCAGCACAACCCGGCGCCTAGGGATGGCACGGATTGCTGTACACGATATAATGCAATGCCATCATGCCATCATGCCATCAATACCCTGCCTGATGCTACACCTCGAGAAATCCATTTTCGAGTTGATAACAGCCCTCTAGTCATCTAAAACATGCATTTGTACTGTAATAAGTACTTGGACCCAGTCGGCTACGTCTGTCGTCGCTTAGCCTCCAAGTCCCTCAAAGGGAATCTAGAGCCAATCCAAACGATGTGCTGACCGCTTACCAAGAACCCTGGCAAGACGGAGAAAGGGTTTCTACTCTACTGTGTGTATATCTACTCTACTGTGTGTATAGGGAATCTTACACCTTTCTCGGGAGCAAGACCAGACTTTGAAGTCGTGATGAAACGCGGAGATCTCAGTTGGGTTCAGGAACTCAATCCCGTCGTGCGAGCCAATTGAAAGATTGAAGATTCTACCCTTTTCATGCTTTCCAAAAGGGATGGAAATCAACAAGGATCTTAGTCAGCCCTACCAATCGCTGTCCCTTCCTTCTGAGTACGAAGTATCTTTATTGGGATTCCGTGGGCCAAGGAATTGCAGTGCTTTTATCCTGCCCCAATCCCAAGTAGAGGGCTTGCACCGCATCGCGCGCTACTCGCATTGACAGTACACAAGATGTAGCTGCTTACATTGTAATTGGCGCATTTACGCAACGCCACACCATTTTTCCCTTGCATTCAGCAATCCACTGTATTGAATTGGATGATAAACGAGTCCCCCTCGGTATTTCAAAACAGCCGCATTCTGCATTTACCATTTTCCCGAAAAAGCATCCTCCATTCCCACGTTGCCGAGCATCATATACATGATAGGGGCTACATGTTGCTGGGGTGGTGACATTGGACGAATGGGGTTGAAGCTTCGTATGCTGGACCAATTGTCATACGATGTTTCTCTGTTATCAAAGAAGTTTTTTTGGCTGGGACCAGGGATTGGGGCGGAAGGGCTCATTTTAACACGTCGTGGGGAAAAAGGTCATGATCTCATGGTCACTGTCACTCATCGTTCACTCTTCCAGCGGCTTTCGCATCGAGAAGCCTCTCATTCAGAAGGTCCACAGGGCTGACGGGCCCTCGATATTGAAGCCATAGGAGCCTTGCAAAAACGGTAAGATATCCCCTCAGCCACATAAAACACATTTACTCCGCCTGGATCGTGCATGCATGGTGACGTCCGGCAGTCTGGCAGCGGTCGCTTGTTCGTAGTTCCACGTTGTGACCAGTGCTCGGCCTGAAATTTGGGTCGTTCTTCCGACCGCTCCTGGGCTACAGGGGCTTAACATCCGTCTCCTGAGTGGACAGTTTCTGCAATGGAGCATCGGTGGGCCCGACAAACTAGTGGTGCGCGGATCTATCAAAATTAATTCCCCAACCGTTCATATCGAGTTCACCCGCTTAATCTTCTTTATATCCCCATCATCATATCATGGAGAATAAAAGTGCTCGCTCAGGATCGATCAGAACCTGCCCAGAACTTCTTACATACGCTGCTCCGATGTTACTTCGTTATCACTCACAGACAATCTTACACAGAATTCTTACCGGCGACACAACCTGATTCCTGGTATCTTGAGGTGCGATGGCCTACTCTTCTGGAACACCGCGCTCACCGACGAGCGATAACACCATCTCCTTCATGGCTGTCAACCCAGAGGACTTTGGTCGTAGTCCTCCCACAGACGCTCAATCACGGCCTATCAAAAGAATTCGAGCAAGCAAACCCAAGGTCAAGTCAGGCTGCATTACATGCAAGTATGTTTCCTCGGCACGCAAACAGCCTACCCCTATTGTAAGCATACTAATAAATGTCTCCAGAGCTCGTCGCGTTAAATGTGATGGTAGGTATCCCTTCACTGTCTCTGTGCCGCCGATCATGATGCCTTGTTTTATCGTCAACATGAACAGACTCTTCTTTCCATCACCTACTTTAACTCCATCTAATCATTCCGTCATCAGAGACCAAACCTCACTGTCTTCGATGCCAGAAATTTGGACGCACATGCGATGGATATGCTTCTGAGACTCCATCTCGAGGAAATGTTATTGCTATCCAACCTCGAATTCCACCTGTAGACTACGATACTCCTAGTGTATCTCTACAAGCCACCGAGGAAGAAGGCCGATACTTTCGATACTTCTGTGAGCGAACAGCCAATCAACTACCGGGTTACTTTGACCCAACCTTCTGGAACCATATAATCCTCCAAGAGTCTCATGGGATCGCGCCGATAAGACACGCAATTATCGCCATCGGTGCTCTCACCAAAAGTCTTGAGAGTGCACCACGGCCACAACTTAAAGTTAATGTTATTCAGGATATTGATAGAAAACATCATGAGTTCGCTGTACTTCAGCATCTCAAAGCCATTCAGGCATTGAAGCAATACATATCCAATTCTACAGGACCTCAATTGAGAACAGCTCTGATAACTTGTCTTTTATTTGTATGCTTTGAAACCTTTCAAGGGAGCTATGCCACATCAGTGCAGCAAACTTACGGCGGTCTAAAGTTGTTGAGGAGTTATTATGCGTGCAAACCCGGCTCGAAACCTTGGATTCCTCGCCGCATTTCTGGTGATGCTAGCACCAAACCTCAGACAGACAAAGTTATCGCCAAAGTTCACAATCGGCCAGGAATGGATAATGCATCCAAGTCGCCGGTGATCTCCACGCACATAGAAGAGTATTTAGAAATGGAGCAACCAACGGAATCCAGTCCTGAGGATCAGACGAGTATACTACCCACGCCTATGCACAGAAACCTCAGCCCGCGCCTTGACGAGGTCACAATACCCCTTCATTATAAGTCGAGCCTGACCATCGAACAACAACGTTCCCTATCGAATACACCAGTTCAAGAATACCCCAGCGTCTACCACACTCCCAGTCAATACCTTGTTCCTGACGAAAGTCAACCGGCGTCTTTTGCGCCCGTGGCCTCGAACGCTGGCAATAGCCCCCCGTCTCATCCAAACTCCATAGACGGCACCCCCGATTCCGTCCATACTCCACCGTCGATGGGCAACACGCCACCGCCAATGCAATACAGATCATCTCAATCACCGCCGATAGCTATGAATCCGCGAAAGCGGCCTCATGAATCCAGGAGCCCTACTCCTCCTATTCTACAAAATGATTATACGCTAGAAGAAAACATAATACAGGCTTTCGTTCGTCTAGATGGGCAAGGCTGTAAGTGCTTCTTAGTATTTTCATTTTCAATGACGGCCGAGAAAATCCCCCCTCGTTGAAAATCTCTCAGAAGGAGCCTATTTTGTATGCGCATTTCCTGAATCTCGCTAATATTGTATTTCTTTCACAGTATTCTTTGGCATGACACCCGGTATTCCTCCCCTATTATGGGATATTCACTCCACTCATCACATACCTGTACCTGAGCACTTCTCCAACTTCGCCGAAGCGCAACATTGCTGGGACTTCTTGATGGATCGAACATTACAGTACTATCGACGTACACTTTTCGACCGAAAGTACGCTAGTGCGAAATGCGAATCACCTGAGGAGATCGCACATCAATACACACGCTACGTTTCTTTACTCGATGATTTCGAGAGGGCTTACCAGCCTATTCTGGAGGAATCGATTGCCAGCGATGGAACAGTCCTGAATCCAGCAGCCATAGTTCTCGCCACCCATCTGAAAGCCACAGCAATCACACTCTCTGCAGTCACTACAACCTCCGAAATGGTTTACGATCAATTCATGTCATCCTTTCGATACATAGTCCGAGCTGGGGAGAGGCTTATCACGTTCTACGAAGCATCCCACTTCCCCATGAATTCTCGATTCAGCTTGGACATTGGCGTTGTTCCACCTTTGCACGTGGTAGCTACGAAATGCAGAGAACCCAATATCAGAAGAAAAGCGGTGGATTTATTATTCAGAATTCCAAGACAGGAAGGTATGTGGGATGGAGTCTTGAGCGCTAGGATTGGTTTGTGGATTATAAATTGCGAGGAGGATGGCCTAGACATACCGACACGCATCGAGCCTATTGCGTCGCCCACAGTCCCACGCGCACAAGGTTACAACTTTGCAAATTCGTCAGGTTCAGATGCTTTCGCGGTCGAGGACGCACAGGACTATGACGAGCTTTATCCGGGCTCTGGCGTACCACGACAACATTCTGCCGCCTACTGGGCACAGAGTTCCAACACCCTCTTCCGCACTCCTTCGCCAGATCAGTCACTCATCACCCCTACCGCTATTGGTGAAAATCTACCCGAAACTAATAACCATCTGTGGACCGTTCCGGAAGACAGGCGCTTCAAGTTGGTCATTGTGGACTTTCACATGCCGGAACGCTACATAATGGTGAAATGCCACAAATCTATCCCCAGGAACGATGGGACGAGAGAAGAGAGGGAGTCGATAATTGCGTGGTGACTTTGATGTCCGTGGACGATTAGGAGTAATTGGTGGTACTTGAAGTCGTGGAGATGCTGCTTTGGGCGATGGAGTTCTGGCGTCAAGGAGGTCATTGCTTGGAGTTTGTAATTTTGCATGCACAGTAGCGAGACATCGTATACCAGACTACACTGGGTAGATATTAGTCTACGGCACAAGAGAAGATACTCAAAGCTTCCCGACTCCTTCATTAGTAGCGCATATTTTTCCAGAGAAAGTCCCGCGTATCACGTGTAATTTCACAAAATGCTTCCGCGTAAATTGTGAATGCCTGGTGGGGCATTTGATGCCTGACGCGGTAGTTTAATCTCGAAGACGAGGCTTTTGATAAAATAGCAAACCATCTCAGTTGATTTGTCCCTCACAACTTTCGTGTACCATAATTTCGGATATCTCAGGTCGCCACAAAGCTTCCCAAGCAATAATCTTCGTCGACGTTGTTGGTCTTCACCAATTTGTCCAACGCACATCGTGCGCTACTATCACCCAGCGCAATCCCACAAACACCTTGAGGGGGGAACACTTCCACGAAATAGGAGCCAATCCAGGACCTACACTTCGACAGCTCCACGTTGATAGTTCTTACTCGGCAGCTCTGACCCGGGCAATTACACGACTTCATTCCAGATCCCTCTGCAGATCTTCACCTACCGCCGTACGAGCATTGACGATCCGCGCGCGTACTCTAGATACCATATTAAACGCGATATTTAGCCTCTGTGGAAAATCAAAACTGCTAAGACAGTATACGGCATCCTTACGACTTATCTGTTCCTGCCTGCTGTAATACTTAACGAATAATCATCGTTTACCTCGCCTGAGCGCCATTATACAGCAACTTTTGTTGCCAAATTAAGCAAATCTGCCCGCTGCTAATACCCTGATTTGACAACATAAAAGCATGTCTTCGTCCTCTGGAACGCCAGAGTCATGGATCGCATCCTTCTGCTCCTTACTTGGGCATGAATATTTCGCCGAAGTTTCGGAGGAATTCATAGAAGACGACTTCAACCTGACGGGTCTGCAAACACAAGTAGCTATGTACAAGGAGGCTCTCGAGGTATGTGCGTGCGAACTCATTTCTATAGGCACACTAACACCAGGTAGATGATTCTAGACGTCGAGCCGGAAGAGGAAGAAGATGAAGAAGATGAGGAGGAGGATGAAGATGGAGATGAATCTATTGAGGGTGGGGATAGGTCAGGGCGGAGAAATGCTGATAGGCGACATCAACGAATCGCGAGCGACCTTTCCATCATAGAATCTTCAGCAGAGATGTTGTATGGTCTTATCCACCAAAGGTTTATCTGTTCACGAGCCGGAATACAACAAATGTCAGAGAAATACGAACTTGCTCATTTTGGCGTCTGCCCACGAACGCATTGCGAACAGGTCCGAACGCTACCGGTGGGATTATCAGATGTCCTCGGAGAAGATACTGTAAAGCTCTTCTGCCCTTCATGCTTGGATGTTTATGTTCCTCCAAATTCTCGATTTCAAACGGTTGATGGTGCTTACTTCGGTCGGACTTTTGGCGCGCTATTCCTCCTCACATTTCCGGACTACGATATCAGCAAGAAAGGGTTGGAAGCACTTAGTGGACATGGCACACGGCCTCTGCCATCTTTGAATGCAGATGGCGAGGAGAGGGAAAAGATCAATGGTTTCAACGCATCAAATCTTGCTCCGGGCCTGGGTCGTGGAAAAGTTTATGAACCCAAAATCTATGGCTTCAAAGTATCCGAACGAGCAAGGAGTGGTCCTAGAATGGCGTGGCTACGGAAACGGCCAGATGATCTTAGGGAGTTGGATGAAGCGTCGAACTACGCGGCAGAACATGGTGACGATAGTGACGAGGGTATTGATGTCAACGGTGCACCTGCTCGACGAAGGGCCCCACCTCGCAGGACTCGAAGGATTAATGGTGGTAGTCCTATGTCTGTGGAAGCGAATGGGGATATCTTCTCATAGTATGTGTAATCATCAACACTCAGAGCGGGAAGACACTTGCATAGGCGTTATCTGGCGGTTGGCTTCTTTATTCCAAGAGTGGTTGGAGGTACCTTCTATGGCCACTACAGTACTTTACCTATACGATTATTGTGCGGTCGATTTGAGGCAGGGGGGAGGTGATTGTTTATATCAATGAATGGAATTGCATATGGGTTGATTAGGGGGCACGGCATTCTTAGGAGCATACCATCGAGACACGTGTTGGCTCCTGTCCTGGAATAGGAAATGAGGATTCGAATTAGTGCGTGCTGAATCTGGTATATTCGAATAAAAATGAACAAAGATGAGTAGGCTGGGGTATAGGGTGCGGTATACTCGTTATAGGTAGTTGCAGATGATGATTCTCAAATGATATTCTATTGTGAGTCTTTCCGTTATTTGTTTGTAGCTGTGATAGTGGGTTTGCTGTGTTGTTGGGATGTTTGCTAAATGATCGGTGTGTTGTATGCAGTTTTGCTTATATTCGCCTCGCGAAACAGGACGTCTGCTTCGTAACATGCAAGTCGAAGAAGTCAGCTCAGCAGATTTTATGTTTCATGTCTTTCTTTTCGCCTGCGGACTTCCACCACGATTTCGCCATTTTGTTCGATATATACACATACTCTGGACGTTTGGTTGCAGGTTGGGCTGTAAACACTAAGTGGTCGTCTCGGCAGGTCTGCCAATTCCTTTGCATTGAGTAGTTGAAGATTTGCAGTCGCTGCGGTCGCACCGCTTCTTGACTGACTTGATTGGGATAGGGGGCTCACACTCTTTGATGAAGCGGTCGCAGGCACAAGTGCATCATTCTACCTGTCATGAAGGAAAAGTGTCTTCATTATTCCCCCCTGGGTCTACAAATGCGAGGTCATTTGGGTCAGAAATATCGTAAAATGTCATGCATGGATGGACACGGCGGTTTAGCTAGGTGAAGTCATCCTGCACAACTATCATTTGTATTCATTTCCTTGCGAGCAATCATTGATCCACGAGGTTGAGTAAGTAAGAGAACCAAATATTGATTTATTCAATACACATAAGAATAGTATCATCTACAAAACCTAAGAAATCCCTCACCCAATCATACTCTATTCCCCCCCGCCTTCATTTCAACCCCTCTCACCTCTCACAATCCCTACACTCCTCCCACCTACAATTCGCCCCCAGATGTTCCACCCGTACTGTCTTGTCTCCCCCACCCCTCTTCACCGCATCCACAACCCTTAACGCCTCCCCGCCCTTCATCCTATGCGCCCATCTCAAATGCATTTCCAACCCCGACTCGGAAAACTGGCTTTGCCTCCCCGCACACCTTCCCAACCCGCATTCATACGCTCCATGGTTTCGCTTCATATGTTCTAGTATGGTCTCGCGGCTCTTCTTCTTCTCTCTGTTCTGCGCTTCTTCTCCACCGACCAGCACGCTGCAGTGCGCTATCGGACACATTTGCGGCTGTCCTGCTTCTTCTTCGCCGACTTTTGTCGTCTTTCCATTCCCGTTCATGTGCACCTCGCGGATATGGCACAGCAGTTTATCTTTCCGCGCAAATCCTACGCCCTTGCCGCTTTCCCCCGCTTCCCCTTCGCTCTCTTTGCCTCGGCACTCCTCCCACGGACACATGTGATCCCGTGCCTTGACATGCTGCGTCCGCTTGTGCCGCTCCAGGTCGTGTTTGTTGCGGAACGGCTTCTGGTAGCCGCAGCCGCGCGTCTCGCATACGAGGGGCGTGACGTGGATGTTGGTGAGGTGAATGCTGAGCTGTTTGGCGTTGGAGAATTTGGCGCGGGAGGTGCAGGACGGCCAGGGACAGCGAACGGCTATACTACTGCTGGTGGTGGTTTTGGAGGAGGAAGAGCTAGGAGAGGGGAAGGAGTGTAGTAGGGATTTGGCGTGGCGTCGGTGGTGGTGGGCTAGTGCAGAGGAGGTCGGGTGAAGTGGTTCAGAACAGGATGTGAATGTACATTGAAAAGAGTGATTGGGAGAGTTATTAGGGGTGGTATTCGATTTGGGCGTTCGTGGGGTGCATGATGAATCGTAGGTGAAAGCCGGTTGACCATAGCTATACAAAGCATCATAGCCAGCAGCACCGTAGCTCGAATCACCTTCCCAAGACCCGTCCCAAGCATCAAAATTTGGAGTCGTTGCAGAATCCACGGCAGAAGTTTCTGTCAAATTCGGTGATGCAAATCCCCTTGTTATCGCACCACCTGCAGATACCGGACTGCCAAAGGTAGCGGAATACGAAGCCCGATACTCGGCAACGTCGTCGGCATCGATTTTCACGAACGGCCAATCGGAATCGATAATCGTACTATTGATGTGAGCGTGGGCTCTTCATGCATGCTAAGCCAGGAGCAATGCCCCAAAATCCAATACACTGCTGCCTACACGTACATGAAATAAACGGCAAAACAAGGAAATGCGATGATGCAAGTAAAACCCAGACTAAAGTGTCTAGCCGATGAAACACAGCAGGCAAAAAAACGCAACAAATAAGCAACGCCCTCATGCAAGAAAGCAGGTAAGGGGGAAACAAAATGCCCCAAAGAAAAAAACATACCACGAGTCGTTTTCTGGAGAAGGCCCGCTTATGAACTGCGCCCACATGTCTGCGTCCACAAAGCTCGCTTCGGTCGTGGGGCATTGCTGCGCATGCGGCAACCACAATTGATCATCCCCGGTCAGCCAATAACCATCTTCAAATCGGTGACCCATGTTAGGCACATTGGCGAGGCGGAAACAACGGCGAAATCGAATGAGGCTCGGGGCGGGGTTGTTTCTGTGAGCACTTCGAGAAGGTAGAGGCATGTGCGTGACTCGTGCTGTGTGAAATTGGTTGCTTTTTGGGCGGGGGACATCAGGGTATCTTTATACGCATTGTCTTGGGTGACCGACCGCCCCTTTCGGATTACCGTGTAAAGCCTTAGCTAAGTAGGCTTGGTGGGGTGATATTTCATGGAATGGCTGTACTGCATCAAGGAATAATACTTAGTTACAGGCCAAATAAAAGTAAACACTGGGTCTTGTAAAGCTTGTAGCAGTTAATACTACTTTGGTATAAGATATAAGAAAACAGGATTGATTTGTAGTATAAAAGCTATTCATCTGCTTGAGATGTTACTATATCAAGGAAGGTGCTAGGAATTTCTATGACCCAGTGTTTACTTTTATTCGGCCAACTACTATGTAGACTGGTTGGTTTTGAGAATTGGATATTTTGTAGCATTGAGTAATATTTCCTAATAGAGTGCCTAACAACATCATGCTAATATTCGTAGACCTTGAAATTTAGGCTAACTGAATCAATCGTATCATACGGTCTCTTTCAGTTTCTGACCGTAAGCAAATGAAAACGTGCAAACCCAAGATAACATGCGTTCACCGTTGATATCTACGACGATCCTCTTGAATGTCATAAGCGACTTCCATATCTTGTCTGACAAAAGCATTCTTGTGCTCATTGTACGGTGCATCTGTTTCCGCCCGATAATGATGGTTTAGAGCTACGAGATTGGGAAACCCATGGCCCTGGCCTCGCGCATACCCCAATACGGGGCAGGTGAATTAACCATGCCATCTAGTGTTATGTTCTTCGAGTCCAGCCACCGTATCGAAAGTGATCGTCTTGGCTTGGCAGTTTGCGACATCACATTTATGTGGATACTCCGGAGGATTGTGATATCTAGTGTCGTGACGTGCAAATTTATATCTTGTTCCGAAACCTCTTTTCCGGCCTATAAGTTTAGAAATCTCCTCACAACAAACATAGCATTTGGCGTGTACATCACCATAGTGTATCGACCATCTTTAGTACCCCGCGTATAAACGCTTATTCTTTGTACAGTCAGGATGCAGGCACAGACCAGGAAATGATACATGGTTGAATGCTTTCTTTCTAGTATAATGATCACCGGAATCTATGCCTGGTTTACTACTTGATTGCTCATTGCCTGAATATGCGGGTTTTGTGTTAGGAGCTCCTAGCGCTAGTTGACCATAACCCGATGAGGAGATAGACCCTAAATTGCTAGGAGCATTGTGATACCCCCTGGGATAACCTTGTTGACTGGCAGTATAAGGATTATTACACATCCTAGTACTAGACATAGACTGGCTAGATTTGTAATAACGCGAGTCGAATCCAGATTGTTCAACGACGGAAGAAAACTCAAGGTAGCTTGTCTCTGCAGATCAATGGGGAACTGCTCTGGTAATAATTCACGTATTGTAGGTAGGCTGCTCGAGCCGGTCATTCCACCGTATCCACCCGTATCTTTCGTCCCCCGCTTTGTATGCCGGTGAAGGATATTTAGTGTTGGACATTGTAGTTGGGCAAGGGGTCATCTGTGTTGATATAGAAGAGAGTCTACCATGATCTTGAGCTAAATTATTGTCTTGAAGAGACACTGGATGCCTACCATCATCCTAAATTTCATTTTCGTCATAGTATTCATTTGCGTAAGGCATTTTTAGTATTAATAGCTTAGGCACTCTCCTAGCCTAGTCCTCGTGAATGTTGGTAACGAAATGAAAAGTGTGCGGAACTCTTTGAAAGTCAACTAGCTTGTGCTGACCGTATTGGTTGCTAAATTGCGATGCTGAACACTTAAGAAGCTGAGAAAATGCACCTTCATATACCGTATATGTTGTAGTATATGGCTTTGTTTATGTGTTACAAAGATGTGAATCGTCAATATGAGTGCATCATCAACATGGACGAGTGGGTTCGTTTCCTTTGTTGTATGCGAACCACTCCATAAAGACAGAGAAGAATCATTCTATCAAATGTTTGTAATTATAAAACCCCGAAAGTGACGCCACTCCTGAAGAATGTCAATAAGGGCTTATCTTTGGTCCAACAGTAGTCCTCGAAAAAAGACACTATTGTCACCTCCTTTGATTAGATGACTCAAGTCAAATTATATGGATTATGCGCGCCTCAAGCAGTTGACACTGCAGACGGGAATAATTTCATTACCGGACTGAACAACTCGTGGGAGACGAATGAAACGGTACTTTTAAGCGAGCCAGGGCAGTAAGGATAGCGAGAGAAGCAATGCTATCTAGGCATTTGATCTGTCCTCTGAGAGTTCGACCTTGTCGTGAAGTCCAAGATGACAGCGCCCACTGTTTTGCGCAGCTGTGGCTTCAGCATATAGGAAGATTTGTTTTCGAGGCTCACTCTCATCTCTTGATATCCAGATGAGTTAGGAAAAAGAGACAAAACACAAAATTTCCACTAACAATAGCTCAATTTCTCTTTCCTTCGAGAGTCCACAACCAATAAGACTGACGATAACTTGGCTGAACCCAAGCTCAGCATCTTCATATGAGCCGCGGCGCCGGAAGGCTACACGGGGCAGTGCCCAGTCGCTGGATGCAAAGTCGTTTCCATTGATTCGTACACCAAGAGTTTAATTAATGCACCGGCCCACATCTGACAGACTGACACATCGCAAGGCTTCTTGCAGTTGCAGGCTGTTTGCAGCTGCAGGCTGCATAGCTCTGCGATTGAGACATCTATCTAATAAATAAAGACAAGGCAGAAATAGATAATAACATTAACATTAGAGAAAAGCCCGTTCCAAAGACGAAAAAATGAAAGTGAAGGCTAGCTTGTGCCCTCCCTTATAGGCATTTACTCGTAGAAAGTGAACTGAGGAATAGATAAGGTGGGTACTAGTATTCTCCAATCACCTAGCACCTAGCGACCAATCAAAAGTATTCATTGAATTAAGACTGACCATCTTTGGTTTGATGAAGAAACAAAAGGCATTCAATGATTGATTGAGGCTTTGAGAAATAATTATTCGAGTGATTTCCGATTGGGCACGAACAACGTGGATCTGGGTGGAAGGAGATTCGGTCGCTCTTTGCACATGAGGGTTTGCGGTTCCGCGTGTAGTAGTATTTGTGCTAGTATGCTGCGGTCGTAGGATTTCTATACAGTAGAACTAGTGAGCTGCTGCCTTTCGCTTAAGAGCCTGCCTGACTAGGGTACAGACTACAACAGTAGAGTTGTTTTATGGCTGTACAAAACATTTGACAGCCTTGCGAAAGTGTTCAATGGAATCTCGGAGCTTATCCTAGGCGCATTGATTCCGATAGGCCAGTTGTGAAAAGCTAGAGCAAATGCATTGGGAATGATAAAACTTGATTAAACTGATCTGTCTGCTTGACCCTAACTACATGGCAGCTTGGAGGGGGTTTATATCCTCAAGCTGTAGCAAATTCATGATTGTGGTATGTTCCATGGCTGACAAATGCAAAATGAAGAGAAATCGACATTTGGGGATCATTCCTCGATCTGGGAATGCCCTCATTTATCGGTTACGTGGGCAGTGGAGACAGCTGTGGAGCTTATTCTCACACCAGTTATTGTGTATTGTTCAACGAGGATATCGCTCATCACATCACATCAACCAAGGAGGCGAACATAGTACAAATGAGGATCCCTTATCCATTAAATCCTTAAATGGTTATATACCAAACTGTGGTTTGACTTCCAAACCCTTGGCATCGGAATCACTCAAAAGGTGGTTCAATGCTAAGGGTTCAGGTAAGTATTGATTATCTTTTTGCTATGGACTTGGGGTGACATTATATAGACTCGCTCTCCTGTATTATATATATGAATGGCCTCATTGTTCAATCTGTGTTCAACTCCTGTAGCCTCGTCTGTAGCCTCTTCCTTATCCCGACAAAAACATGTGACGCCGCCTGGTATCCCTTAACTCCAAAGCATGTGACATTCCCCCCAGTTTCTCTTCCTCTACATAATATTGCTTTTCCTCAACGCCCTAACTCGGTCTAACGGTGGTGAGAACGCTTATGCTTATTCAACGCCTCTTTATCCGCAAACCCATAGCCGTTCCCGCGCGGACAATCTGGCTTAGGACAAGGATAAGGACCATGCCATCTATTATTATGTTCCTTTAGTTTGTCACTTCTATAGAATAATTGTTTGCGACCTTGGCAGCCTACAACATCGCAGCTGCGGACTTTTGCTCCAGATATCTCCTTGTGAATCGGAATTCTGTGACGTTGCGCATCTGCTGCAGTGCCAAATACCCTCCCACAACCGGGATAACCGCAAGGGAAGCGTTTAGCATGTGTGCGATGATTGTGACTCTCCCAATCTTTTTCTTTCTGGAAGACAGTTGATTTTTTGGGATCGGAGAGGCATGCAGGATGTTGACATGGGCCAGGGTAGGATGGTGGAGCGCATGAAGTATTTCCTCCTGGAGCGTTGCAGCCTAGGGGGGAAGGTGGTAATTGAGTGCTGCTGAAAGGTTGCTTGTCCGCATAAGAAGGATCGCCGATTGTGGAAGTGAAGCTACGAGAGGCCTGTGAAGACATCTGCCACATAGGGAAGGAATTTGTCGGCTGAGAGTCACTTCGTTGCTGGAATACCGGTGCTTGATCGAAGTTGGAATTTGCAGAGTAGGGGTCGGATCCAGGAGATTGCATATAAGTAGGGTACGGCAGTAGGTCTGGATGTTCAGCTTCCTGTTGTTCATCGTAACTCTGATTACCACGCAACCTGTGACTGTAGTCACTCTGAAAGCCAGCTTGTGTTTTAACCGGGCCATATGACTGCTCGGCTACGTGAGGATAAACCTGGCCAGCAGGGTTGCCATAGCTTGCAAATGGTTGGGGTGTGTTATACTCGAATTGAGTCGGTAGGCTCCACTGCTGAGCGTTGTTCGGGGGATTTGGCATAGTAGCTGTATATTGAGCCTCTGCGACATATGTTGGGTTTTTGTTATTTAGACTAGACATTTCAGCGGGACTTTCTGCAATTGGAGTTGTCGCGTCGTATGTGGGTGGGGCATCTTGAGAGTGATAGGGTGACGTGAACGACTCATAATCATCTGTTGATTCAATGCCCATGTAACATTCCTGAAACCTCGAGCCCCCCATGCAAGATTCATCTCCGCAATTAGGGCACATCCTTTCAAGATTCCAATCCAAGCTAGCTTCTCGAAACTATTGGAACGAATACTGTGTTTGTAGAAAGCGTAAATACAGAACTGGTAATAAGCCTTTTCATTGTATCGTCAGCCAGAATCAAGAGGAATAAGCCTATCTAGATGTGGACATACCGTAAAACCTATTTCGATGGTGGCAATGGCTTCTTAGTTTAAGTGGAGATGGTATTGATAGTATCCTTGGAGGCTGTATATCGTCCGTATAACACCGGGAAGGTCGTGTGTTTCTTCACTATATAAATGCCGTTTTCCACAGAAGGTACAAGCACGAAGGAGCGGTGCTCACATGCCGATGCGGAAGGGACAAGTCCCCACTACACATCCCACGCTGCGCCCTCGCTAAGAGGTCCTTCCGATACTGGCCAGAAAGGTCCTTATGCCCACCTACTACCGACGAGCAAGTACGATCGTACCTGCAAAGTCTCACCCCGGAGGGCTTCACCAAACTACTCTCAGTGGTGAGAATATCACTCACTAACTCCTAAACCCTACTCCCTGTGCGACTCACGAATCATACCAGGGTGTAGAGGGCACTAACCCCCCGCCACTTACTCTTACCTTCTTATCTTCCTTCGACTCCGACACCGCTATACTATCATACTCCTTTCTTCTCTTCTTTCGTTGACTTAAATGCCTCAATACTTCAGCTGCTTCCAGCCACGAACTCTGCAGATTATCCCCAGGTGACTGACCAGATCATAAGGGGATAGGACTATACTAGACCTAAGGTCTTTTCGCCTTTTCAGGCAACCCAACATTATGTGACAGGAATTGCAAAGGGCCTATATACGACCATCGAGCGTATATCGGGATATCACCCCACTTTGGACGAGGGAGACACCGAGAGAACGATCTACTGAGATTACACACCTTGCACTGTAGGTGAGACTTGCTTTCTAGGGAGGACTTGTTTTATTTTGGGACTTGTACATAATTTAGAACCTTAGCTTAGCACGCCCCGCATGCCCCACGGGAGGCTTGGCGCCGGGCTGTTGGCCTAGCGTCCCTGGCGTTAAAGAATATCAATCAATCAATAAATGCCGTTTGCGTCGAGGGCGTTGCGTTGAGAGGGCATTGCGTTGATAGGGCATTGCGTTGAGAGAGCATTGCCACAAGTGGGCATAGTCGTGCACTGACTTGTACATAATTCTGTAAGAGGGCATTGCGATTATTTCGGTAGTTACTCTTGATCATGGACTTGAAAGGACCCGTCCTACGAGGGACAGATGTACCAACGAGTAGTATGACAGTTCCGTCGCACAATTAAGATCAGATAAAAACCATCTACCTACGGATATGAGGTTGACGATGGCGGCCGCTGTTCTCGTTGGTCGCTTTCTGTGGTAGCAGGGCATTGGTGGGCGTTGGTGGGCAAAAAACGCCATTGCGGGCATAGTTGGCAAACGGGTAGGCATTATTGTTGATTAGGGTTGTAACTCATATCGATGACAGCTCCATCGGTATGTGCTCGTGGGTGAGGAGGTTGAGTACGATTCCATATTCACCGGCTCGTGTTTGATTCCTAGAGGGGAGGAAATTGCCGGACTAGCAGAACCGCGTCTGCTTCAGCGTCAGTATCATAGCTGGTACTGTAATATTGGATTAGCTGCGAGGCAAACGCTGCCATGGCTGTATTCGTAGCGTTTGGTATTGCCTTGAGAAAGCTTTTGACGTTGCTTGCAAAATCGTGCCTCGATTTGCTCAAGTCAACAGAGCACGAGCGGAAGCTCGCAAGGCTACGAAGGCTGTGCTTTGAAAATGAATGCCCGAGTCAATCGTCATGTAGACATGAGAGAACAACTCTGGCCATTGCACTTGGCAGCTTGCAAGGCACCGCTGTCACTGAGACTCTTCGAGCACCTCAAAACATACAGCGAGGCTGGGTAAAAGAAAGTTGCTTAAAGAGTGAAATCTTGCCGACGGACGTTTGCCTAATATGCCCTTTTTGAAGATGAAGAAAAGGAAAAAAACCCACGAGTAAGCAATTGAAGGAGAGATCACGCGTTTGTATTGACATGGCTTGCATAAAAGGGCATTTTCGTGCATAGCCTTTATTGGAAGAAATAGCCTGGCAGCGGTCGAGTGGGGTATGTTGTATCTCACTCACCCTTGACCGTTGGAGCCAACTTCGGTGAGGGGATAAGACTAAAACCCTTAGTAGAGGGATCATGAGCGATGTTTGATTGTATGTACGGCCAAGTTGACAATTCTGAAGAAGAAGTCATTGATAAAAACTCTCGAGGATGACCTCTTGATATATCTTATGTCCAGCTTTCGCCTTGGGCGATTTAAGCCAATTGAAAGCATGGCCGTTCCATTGCAGCTCTTCATACATTGTTTGTCGCCGAGTAAAGTTTTTGAAAATGGTTGCAGAGATAAAACTTGAGCTGCAGACATGATGCATCGTCCAAGGGGGTCTTCCTGAAGGACTCAGGGCGGATGGTGTTCTGATTGCAGTCGACTTTCGACCAGTTTAGGCCCCTTTGAAGGGATTACAAAGAGATGCAGCCAGTTTCACGCGTGCAGGGCATTGAGTGACCCTCTCACTGCATGAAAAAAGGCGTTTTATGAGGTTTAGCAGAGCCTCAGCAACTCGGTCCTACAGAATAGGAAGGACTCGCGACATGGCTCGATGAAACTGGGCATCTAAAGAAACAAGTGGGTGTACCTGTCGATCTCTTTCTGAACGCCTTGCCTGCTCAGCTGGACCTGCAGGAATTATCATATTCCGCAAACGTCGCGCTCGACAGGAAGAAGAACGGCAAAGACGACAAGGCAATACTGATTGACAGCAGTTCAAAACATCAACAGCCCTCGCCGATCGAAAAGGCTCTCGAGTCCTTCGTCAATGACTCGTATGCACTGATCGTATCCTGGCATTGCTTTAAAATTGAGGAAAGCCAGGAAGTCCAAGCTCCGCAGAGCCTCAAATCCCCACCCACTCGCAGATCTCACCCTCACCCTCACCCTCAAACTCACCCTCCACCCTCACGCTACCTCGCTCCCCTCCCTTCCTCTTCTTCCCCTTTCGTTTATCCAAGCAAGGTGTTTCAATTAATTCTATGTTCGCCGACTCTTCGTGGCTAGACACAGCTTCATGCTTTGGTCTCTCGCCGTTAATGCGCGCGAAGACTTCGAGACGTGACGCCGACTTGGATTTTCCGAGTTCGAATTTTTTGCGTTGCAATTGGGCGATAACTGCGCTGTTGGCTGCTTGACGCTGCATTGTTAGGAAAGGGGGGATGAGAATTGATGTGATGTCATTGAGGTTGGTAATCTAGGTGGAGGTGTGCGCCCCGCGTTATGATGATTGGTGCGGCTAGCTAGGCTTAATTAGGCTAGATATGTATATGCATGCATAGAACAATGAAAATCCATTGGGCTCCCGTCTAGATCTCCATCTCGCATCGCGCGCCAGCTCGCTTTTGTGCGTATCTATCTAGCTAACAAATATCTTCCCTCCTTGCTCCCCCCCCCCCCCCCCCCCCAACTCCTAAGCAAAAATTCTGTCCACATATCCATGCCACCTCGTCTTTGGCGTGCGCTCCACATAATTCCTCGTATACTCCTCAATTTCCTCCACCTCCCGTGTCCTCAACTGCACCTCTTCCGGCTTCAGCCATTTCGTCTTCTTGATCAATTTCCAAGTCACGAAGATGACTGGAAAGACACCGATCATGGCGTAGGAAAATAGGAATGTGGGAATGTCCCAGTTGCCTTTGGTTTGTGTAATTTTTTTTTAGTACTTTGGTAACATGTATGAATGGATAGATAGATGGTTGGTTATAATATGTATAAGCTTACCGGGTAGGAAGACGGTGTAGCCTCCGACAAATGCCATGATGAAACAACCAGTTAGCGCATAGTATGCGCAGAAAGGTTGCCAGAAACTTTTGTGTGGTAGGGTATTTCGGTCTAGCCCTTGCACGTCGCAGGCTCTCTTCCACTATATTTGGGCGTCAGTATCTGTATGTATGATAATCGAGACTACGCCTGTCATCGGTGAAGTGAAGGAGAAGGACAGTCTCTGAGGTGGTGTACAGAAAACACCTGCAACTTACACAGATAAAAGTATATGCCATGACGGAGAAATTGATCAATTGACTCGCAGTCACAAGGTTAACGAACCACTGCAACACAACCGCAGCATTATTGGAGACCTGCAGGAATGAGAGTAGGGCAATTGCGAGGGTAACTCCGACGCAATAGATAGGTACACCCTGTTTCGTACACTTAGTGAGGAATTGTGGAGCCTTGCCCTCAAGGGCGAGCCCAAAGAGTGATCGAGAGGCACAGTAAACATAGGAGTTTCCGGCGGAAAAGGCTGCTCCAAGCACCATAGCATTGACAATGTCAGGAAGAACCTTGATTTGAAGACGATTCATAGCAACTACATATGGTGATGCTGCAGCGCCTGGTAGACCATTTGTAAACGCATCCTTGAGCTCTTGATCGTCATACGGGACCAGGATACCAACTGCTAAACTTCCGAGCACGAAGAATGCTGTCAGGCGATAGAATACTCCATTGTATGCCCTCGGCATTATTTTTCTAGGATTTTCAGCTTCACCAGCTGCCATGGAGACGTAATCTGGTCCAGCAATAGTGAAAGAAGCTTGAATCAAACATTGTAGGAATCCAAGGAAGCGACCCAAAGATCCAGTCTTGTAAAATTCAGTGAAGGCACCCGGCGTGCTCCAGAAACGAAACCCAAATCGATCATGTAGAGGGTTTCCACCGAGCATGGTAACAAAAGTGAAACAGATTAGTCCTACGATGAGTAGAACTTTCCCCATAGCCAGGTAGAACTCGCTCTCTCCGTACCATCTGACTGCGAAAATGTTGATAAATCTATCTTGTCAGCTACGATACCAGACCTAAGAGCAGGAACTTACCCGTAACAGACAATTACAATGGCAATAATTCCTCCCGCGGGTACAGCGTCGCTCCAGTAATGGATGATCACGTTACAAGCGACAATCTCGAATGGGACAAGCGCAGCTTCAAACACGAAGAAGTTGTACCCTGCAGCAACCCCGAATGCTTCATCGACGTAACGACCAGCAAAACGAATGAATGGGGAAGAGATGGGTAGGTAAGTTACCATTTCAGCCATACACTACATCTTCGTTAGCTCAAATTGACCCCTGAGCATTGACAGGAGAAACCACTAACATTTGTGATGGCCAGAATGAATGTGCACCTGTCACCAAATCGTTAGCCCTGTGATACATAGATTTTTATAAGAGGTGTATTATCCTTAGTGCTATGCGATAAAATCTAGTGATTGGTCGATGCAACGCGAAGGGTAGAAAAGAAAAAAAAGAGAAAAAAAAGAAAACGGCTGGCTATAAGTACCAAATAGTAAAACCTAGGAACAAACTTCCAGGACCTCCATTGATCAATCCTTTGCCAATCGAAACATAAAGAGCAGTTCCAATAGTGCCACCAATACCAATCAATTGAATGTGTCTTGGTCGTAACTGGCGATGCGTAGAATCGTGTGTTGTTTCTATGACCGGCGAGCCAGGTGATGTGATAGGTGACTCAAGTAGTCCTTCCTCGTGCTTTTCATACCGAGGAGGTGCATTCCCGGCATGCTTATCGGATGCAATGTATTCTGCACCAGCAGAATGAGGGAGTTCGAAAGCAGAGGAAGACATCTTGCAGCGAGATGAGTCTCGTGAGAAACGAAAGGAAAGCAGTTGAGTAAAGTGGTGAAATGAAAGGACAAGCTAAGACGGTCATCGATTCACCGGCTAGAATTGCAGCTTCACAAGGCTGTCCTTAATCCCGGCATGTTTTGTCCAACCATCTCACTGCAAGTCCCCGGTGATACTAGATAATAGATAGATAAGGGGTCCACCGTAGGGTTTAGAACGAACCGCTCAGATCCAAAACGTCGGAATATTGTATTGATGCGGCAGATGCAGTGCAGCGCAGCATATGATGTGAAAGCCCTGGAAGGAAAACTCCCCCATCAAATCTTGGTTTCTCCATTGCGTTTCGTTTCGACCCCAGATAGCATTCCCTTATGCATCTTACTCTGCTGGACAAGAATCTCAAAGGGAAGATTTTTATGTAACCGGTCAGCCACTAGGAAATGGGTGGATACGATGTACCTGGTAATCTTACATGCAGTATCCAAGCAATTGGCAAGTTCGTAGGAGTTGACCGGTTGACCTGTAGAGCAGATATTCAATATCGTGCGAAGAAATCCATTTCTATTACCTCACGGGCACGAGAGCCTCGGCACTTGGAATGCCGTATGGGACGTGAAAATTTGCGCCGGAGGTTGGAGAGCGGAAAGAATAATAGTGGGATGGGAAAGTGGGATGGGATAGTGGGATGGGATAGTGGAGTGAGAGGGGCACGAGGCGCACGAGGGGGAAGAGGAGCCGCGAAAATTCTGGCTCAGCCACAGTTGATGACGCCACCGCCACACATCGCTCAGAGTGAGGGGCTCGAGGGGTGAATAAAAGTCGAAGCTCATGCTCAAGAACTCGCATTCTCTGCTTCTTGTTTATCGTTTCTCTCCTCATCGTGATATATCATCTACTACAGTATCCAGATCCTCAAGTCATTTGTCTATAGGAATACCACTACTAGTACAACATGCCGTCCTTCACCGAAACCCCATCGACATCTTCGAACGATGCACCCAACTCCGCCACAGACTCCGCCGTGCCTACCTCGAATGCTTCCAACAATCAGACAAACACATCTAATCAGCCGGAGCAAAAGTCCGAGGAAGCACTCGCTGCAGAGAGGCTATACGAAGAACGTATTGAGGAAGAGTACGCAAAGAGGGAGGGAGGAGCTTAGCTATTGGAGGGATGAAGTTTGGACGGGTGATAGGTTCGCATGGAGGTTGCTTTACTCTTTACTTCAAAGGTTACTTCGACGATGGAGGGGTTGAGGCGATGTATTGGGATCTCCGTCCATGCGGCAACGGGTAGCTCCTCAGGGGTAAAGGGGTTCTCATGAGTTGAGATACAGTACTGTTTGGGACATGTTAAAATGGAACTTGTTTGCTCTACTCTGTGCAAATACATCCATCTTACATCATAACTCATAACCAGCATCAAGACAACCCACTCCGCATCTCCATTTGGAAGTCCGTCCGTAGTGCCCTTGCATAGTGTGCTGTATCTATGTACTTCCGTACTTGTACCAACCACGACCAACATACCTCTCTTTTCTGGAGTTTGTACGCTGACCGTGGCCTTGTGCCCCAGGAAGGCTTGCAAGTCCGAGACCATATGAGATATGAGATCATATGCCGAAAAGCCACGACGGCGCCTGTGTGGATTAAGGGACTTTCTTATGTCCGGGTTGGCTCCGCCAGATCACCGTCTGAAATGGCCGAAGTCAACGTCGGCTTTTTGAGATGGAGAAGGTGTTTGGTACGAAGCTGGTGAAGTAGACGTTTCTGGAACCAGAATTGCAGAGTTCCGAATGCTCCTCTTCAATTGACCAAACAATGCCCCATGTGGAGTGGAAAAAGCAGGTTCCTGCGAAGTCCTTTCCCAGCCAAGCTCAGAACGGAGATACTCCAGTACCCCACCCTGCCCCATGAAAGAGTTAGAAAGAATTGATTCATGGCTCCTGCACAAAATACATTGGCCAATCAACAATCATGTATTAAGCACACACTCACGAATCGAGCCAATCAGCACCCTTACAATTATGCTGACCGTGGCATCCAGACAAAATCGGCCGTCATGATGATTTGAATCGACTTCCCACTTAAATCCGCGTCGCATTAAGAATGAAAGCGCCAGCCCGGACTTTCAAACATATAAGACATCAACATGGTCGCAGAGGATCCGCCAAACAATCTGGCAAAGCACGAGCGACTACAACCCAGCACTCGTTCGGTCCTGAAACCATCTTCGCCCACGGATGCAAGTTTGAGAGATTTTCCCTCCTCTGCCTCTGCCTCGACATCGGCATCGACCTCAAGACCTTTTAAGAATACATCACGGCCCAATCTACGAAGAAACAGATCATCAGTTAAACACATTCCCCCAACCATGTCCTTCGTAAAAGTCCTATCGCTCGTTGGTCTGAAGAATATCTTTTTCCAACAATCTACAATCTCGAAACGAAAATCCAACCGCGAGTCTAAGCCTTCGCATTATAATAGTCCTGTCGATTGGAGCACTGTATCGAGGCAACCATTACTGGCACACGAGAATGGACGCTCCAGCCAACTACCTTCTCCAGACCCAGAGGAATCATATTCTGATGATAGTACCTTAGATCTAGAAGAGCAAGACGGAAGGTTAGAGAAGGGAGCGCAGAAGAGAGCTTTCAGAATCGATGCCAGAATTATCTCAGATGCGACGATTGGACTTTCAGATGGGTTAACGGTTCCGTTTGCGCTCACTGCGGGGCTATCTGCATTGGGAAGCACACATGTGGTGATATACGGAGGACTTGCAGAACTGATCGCCGGTGCGATATCCATGGGCTTGGGCGGATATTTGGGTGCCAAGAGTGAACTGTAAGTTGACCTTTCGAGGTGCCGCAACAACATAGTCTGACTCGCTTGCACAGTGCTTCATACAGAGCCACCAAGGAAGAAACCGAACGACTTATCGAGACCGACATTCAGGGTGTACTTGCAGACGTCGCTGAAGTTTTCGCGCCCTATAACCTACCAAAACACACTCTTGAGGATCTCACGAACCACCTTTCTGGATCACCTCGCTTGGTTGACTTCGTTATGCAATTCCAGCATTGCGAAGAAGAACCCGCAGCGTCGCGGGCACTGGTGTCGGCTACTACCATTGCGATGGGATACTTCTTGGGCGGACTACTACCTCTTTTACCTTATTTCTGCGTCGACCAGGTATATACTGGGTTGTACATATCAATTGGCATCATGGTGTTCACCCTATTCGTTTTCGGATATGTCAAGACTGCAGTGGTGATGGGATGGCAAGGATCTAAGAACATCAAGGAGGCTTGCTTTGGTGGTATCCAAATGGTCATTGTTGGATCTGCTGCGGCAGCTGCAGCTATGGGACTGGTTCGATTGTTCAATGAAGGGGGTTCGGTTCCTGCTGTATAGATTTGATTGATGGTTATGAATTCACGCATGATGACGGCGTACTTGGAGGGTTTTGGCGTGTGATTTGTCTGATCTTGCACTACGGAAGGTGCCAGGAATTGGGGCTCTCGAGAAAAATCGATTGAGTTGTACATATGGCGTTTGCATTCAGCGGTCGGAAGCACGAAACTTCACAGGACATACATGTATACTTATTTGCGTTAAAAATATTTCTTGAAGATTTATGTTTATGGAGATGAGTAAGATTACATGTCGTTGCAACCCCCCACTATTGCGCACAAGGTCGTCCCTCGCTCGTGGAGATCCTGCCAACTTAAGCGCCTCCTACCATAATGGGTTCCTGCGTATAAAGTACGGTACATTAACAGGTTCAAAATGCATCTCCAGATAAGTATATCTCAAGTTTCTTCGAAGCTTCAGTCTTCGTTCTTTTCCCCTGGTCGTGTGCATACCGTAGCTCATCAGCTTTCTTACTTCCGAGTCTTCCGAGGATGGCACGCATCTGTGAAGTTTCAATCAAGCTATAATAGTTAAGCTTGGTGATATTCTTTGTTTTGTTTTTTTGGCAGACTGTCAATTCACCGACTGGTTATATGGGGATCCTTTGACTCTTGAAGGTCAGCTTGCGGTTATATCACGCCAGCGTCATCAAGCGCGATTTACACCAGGGAAACTTCAGAGTCTCTCTTGTTGTCTAGCCCAGGTCATTGCTTTCCTCTGGCGCTTCTTGAGTCTCAGTATGAGTAAAAGCTACACAAAAGCAGACCACGATACTGCCGTAGCAGCGATATCTCGACATGTCCACGACTTCCATCTCCGGCAGACCCCGTTTCGGATCTACCATGGCAGCAGCAGCTCGACCAACCCGCCAAACCTCGATCCCACCCAGATCATCGACACTACGTCCCTCACTCACATCCTGTCCATTTCTGCAGAACGAAAGACCGCTCTCGTCGAGCCCAATGTCTCAATGCGAGCCCTAGTGGCCGCAACCCTTGAATACAATCTCGTTCCACTGGTTGTGATGGAATTGCCGAGTATAACTGTAGGAGGAGGATTCGCCGGTACAAGCGGTGAAAGTAGTAGTTTTAAGCACGGCTGTTTTGATCAGACGATCAATTGGTTCGAGATGGTTCTTCCAACTGGCGAAATCGTAAGCGCATCCCCTACTGAACGAGAAGATCTATTTAATGGAGCGGCTTCCTCGTTCGGCACATTGGGTATTACAACGCTTGTTGAAGTGCAACTGGTGGATGCGGGGAAGTATGTGAAATTGACTTACCATCCGGTGTTTAGTGCTGAGGAGGCGATAGAGACGATTGAGGAATATGTAAATGATGGGAAAGGGATAGAATACCTGGATGGTATAATGTATACGAAGGATACAGGTGTCATAATGACGGGGACATTTGCAGATGACCCAGAATCCTTCAAGATCACTTCATTCTCTCGCCCTCACGATCCCTGGTTCTATCTCCATGCTCGCAAGTACCTCGATAGGTCCTATATAAGCAATCTCAACACAGAGTGCATACCCACCGCCTCATATCTCTTCCGCTATGATCGTGGAACCTTTTGGGGCGGCTATTATGCCTTCAAGTATTTCTTCACTCCCTTCAATCGCCTCACCCGATTTCTACTAAACCCATTCATGAATAGCGCAACAATGTACTCTGCGCTCCATCAAAGCAATCTCGCCTCACAATACATCATCCAAGACATCGGCATCCCATATCCAAACTGCGTATCATTCCTCTCCTATCTTAACGAAAAGTTCGGATCCTACCCACTATGGCTCTGTCCAGTCAAAACCAGCCGAAGCACGAAGCATTACACGCTCGTAGGCGCAGCCAGCCCCGACGTGGATCATCTTCTCAATTTCGGAATTTGGGGTCCCGGACCAAAAGACCGTAAGGAGTTTGTGCGCTTGAACAGAGAGATCGAGGCGAAGGTTAGGGAGTTGGGTGGGCAGAAAACTTTATATGCAAGGGCGTACTATACGAAGGAAGAGTTTGCGGAGATCTATGATGGGGAGAGGTATGATGTGTTGAGGGAGAAGTATGGAGCGGGTTATTTGAAGAGTATTTGGGAAAAGGTAGGAGGTGGACATGTGGAGGATGAGGAGGTGGAGGGCTGGAGGGGGTGGGTGTTGAGGAATAGGCCGTGGGCGGGGTTGTATGGGGTGGTGAAGTTGTTGATTGGGAAAGAATATTTGCTGGGAAGTAGAAATAGGAGGAGGAGTGGTAAGGGGAAGACTGACTGAGAGGGGAATTGTATTTGGTGGTAGTACTGGAAATTTGTATATTACAACATACAATCAAAGAGACTGTAGATATATATAAAAACAACAACCCATTTCTACAATGTTATACTCTAGTATGTTAGTTTACCTCCAAGGCATATAAAAGTTACTATGTGGTGTTGGTGGAAGTTGTGGCGAGGAGATGCCTGAACTCACGCTGAAACACTCTACCGAGAGCGATGTTCTAGGCTTTGTGTCGTCATTTCCAACACGGCAAAACTAAAGTTAACCAACCAACCACTCTACTCTACTCTACTCTACTGGTCAACCACTATCGAATCACCATGGACGACGACGACGATTTTGGTGCTGATGCCGATTTCCTTGCAGCTCTGGCCCAAACTCCCGTCGCACCTCCTCCAGCACAACCACGCGTCCAGCAACCTACCCCGCAACGCGTCCAACAGCCCACTCCGCAACGACTCGACCGCGCACCACCGGCCCCCAGCACCACCAGCGGTCCCAAAGTCGTCCAGCCAACCCCGCAAGTTCTCGCCTCGCGCTCCGCCGGCTCTTCAATCCTCGTCTCGTTGCGCCAAAAGGGCAATCCCATCCTCGCGAACCTCAAATCCTTCGCCTGGGAGTACTCCGACATCCCCGCCGACTACGTCCTCGGGCTCACCACCTGCGCGCTGTTCCTCTCGCTCAAATACCATCGTCTGCATCCGGAATACATATACAACCGCATCAAGGGTCTGCAGGGGAAGTACAATCTCCGGGTCCTGCTCACCATGGTGGATATCGGCAATCATGAAGAGAGTTTAAAGGAATTGTCCAAAACAAGCCTGATCAATAATGTTACTGTGATCTTATGCTGGAGCGCGGCCGAAGCAGCGAGATACTTGGAGTTGTATAAGAGTTACGAGCACGCGAATGCGTCGGCGATTCGAGGGGTGGAGAGTAAGTCGTATGCGGATAAGATGGTGGATTTTATAACGGTCCCGAGGAGTATCAATAAAACCGATGCAGTGTCGTTGGTTAGTGCGTTTGGGAGTATTAGGGGTGCAGTCAATGCAAGGCCGGAGGAGCTCGCGGTTTTGGGGGGTTGGGGCGAGAAGAAGGTTCGGAAGTGGTGTGGAGTTGTGGATGAGCCGTTTCGTGCAAGGAAGGCGGCTAGGAGGACGTTGGGGAGGAAGATAACGACGGAAGATGGGGGCGAAGTGGAGGAAGGGGTTCTGGATCGCGCCATACCGTTGAGTAGAGTCCCGCTGAGGGAAATTGGTTCGATGAGGGAGAGGGCTGCTGCTGCTGCTGCGTCAGGTAAACAACAGGAAGTACCGGCGGCTAAGCAAGCTGAGGCGTGGGAGCCGGATGATGATGAAGAGGCTATGATTGCTGCTGCTCAGCTAGACGAGGAAAAACTGGCCAAGGAGAAAAGGAAGGAGATGGCGAGGAGAGACGAAGAACTTAGTGGAGGGGTGGCTGCGGCTTTGGCAAAGCTACGAGAGAAGCCGTGAGGAATTCCTCAAAATGTTCACTAACCTACTTGAGATCTTTGCCCGAGGAGGGCATTTTGGATATTCTGTGTTCGTTTAAACTACCTGAATTTATTCTCCGCGGGTATTCTGGACATGCTGCGGTTGTATTCAGCCATAAGAAATCACGCGGTTTCTCGTTCAGCGGCCCGTTTCGCCATAAAGCTTCCAAGCTATCTAGTCGCTTAGACGCAATATCCAAAGGCCCATGTCACAAATCTCGATCTACACGATTGCTTCATATACGTCCATGAAAGGTCCAAAGTCGGTTTTTACATTCCAGACCTTTTTCTAGAAGAATTGTTGGTACTTTCCACTCGCCTTCTTTGTCTGCAGAGAGACATTGCGTTTATGAACTCATCTGTAACGCAATATAACACGAGATGATTCCTTTGTCCTCTATAGGTTCGTCGGAATTTCTTATCTGTTTCGCAATCTTCCGTCTCGATCATTTTTACCAACGTTACATTACATAACTCCAGACTTACCGGTGCCAAAATTCTGCATGCGTTAAGCTGCTGTCCTCCGCTGTGGGACAGCTCATATTCTTGCGCTTTCTTTTTAATGAGTTCCCTGCTCAGCCAGCTCATCGCTGGCAGGACTATTAAGAAAATATACAAAATATTCCGCGACAGATGCCCATCATCCAAACAGCGGTGGATGGAGGAACACAAAAATTCTTCTGGTGTTCTCGAATCTGCCAATATCGAGGCATCGCCGCTCCATAGTTCAGCAAAATACAGGCGCTCGTCATGGTCATCGTTGGACAGAAAAGTGTATAAAAAGATAGTGCTCGGTCGTGAAATCCTTCATCAAACCACATCTGGTAATTCGTTATCTTTATCCAATAACGAGGTTTTGACAGATAAAACACCGCTACCACGATATCCAAATTCAAGAAAGTGTCCAACATGCTCGTACAAATGCCCCTCACGCATCGTTACTTCTAGTGACTCGTCCGCGCGAGCGCCACTGAGCGCAAGATGTTTGGAGGTCTTCACATATATAGAACGCAACGGAGTCCTCAGCTCTGCTCTAAGCTTAACGAAAGATATTGTGTCTGAGTTTCAAAGGATTTGTCAGCTCGAGGAAGAGGTTGCGGATTTCAAAAGGGTCGTGACACGTTCTTGGCGAGACTTTGTGAAGGCCGTGTTGCAATTATCGAAAGCAAGCCGTGAGCACTCTCCTCTTTGTACTGGTGACGCAAGCAAACGTAAAAGTGGATTAAAACATATGGAAGCTTGGACAGAGGCAGCCAAGGTGATCTATCTGGAATGGGAGGGCTCAGAGCAAAAAATGCGGTCTGCGACTGATGAGCTTAATGCTGAACACTCGAGACTTTTCGGCACTTTGCACCGAGCTTTAAAAGATGGGAATCTATTCAATAAACCTGTCTGCCGAAAGGGACAATCATCATTCGGCATAAGAGCTTCGTGGGAAATCCATCAAGAAGTACACACCGCGACGCCAAGCTCCATCGCCCGCGACCAGAAAGAAAAAGAACATCGCGAAGCCGTTAAGTACATGGAAAAGATGAAAGCCCGACTTCGAGAAGCACAGGAGAAGCTGGACGATTGGCCGCAGTATTATGATGAGCAGTATGCGGAATACTGTCGGGCTGTTAAGGCGGGGAATATGGAGGCGACGAAGACGATTTTTGATTTGACGCTACTGAGGGAGAATCAGGAGGCGATTGAAGAGTTGGGTGAGATTGAGCAGGAGTTGGAGAGGGCGGGACGAGTGCTTAGGGATGTGGGTGGGGTGGGGAGTGAGAGATTTGGGGATGGAGATGGAGATGGAGATGGAAATGGAGATGGATATAGGGAGTCGATGGAGAGGGCGTTTATGGGGAACGTGGATCATGAGAGGATCGATAGGTGGGTGGAGCGTGTGAAGGTGGAAGGAGATATCGGGAAAGGGAAAGAGGAGGCAATGGGGATGAACACGAGCATGGAGATTGTTGGTAGGGAAGACGCATGCGGTGGGTGGGATGTATGTGGTGGGCGGGATGCTAGGTCAATCGGACTGTCTGACAGCGTCAGCCTGGTCGCTCAAGGAAAGGAAAGAAATAGGATTGACATGTGGCAGGAGAGGTGCAGAGGATTTGGTGTTAACGTGGGTGCTGGGTCGGGGAAGGGAGAGTGCGACGGGGATAGGAAGGGGAAGGGAGTTGAGGTAGAGTATTTGATGCATTAGATAGAAGTATGATATCTCTTGCGCCAGATTGAAGTTCGATTAAAGATTAAGTACTCTTTTCACTTCATATATATGATTACCAAGTGAGTATGTCTCCTTATCATGACATCAATGAGAATCCTTCCATTTGTTGGGTTTCTCCCCAGTAAGACAAGACATTCATTTTGTTTGATGTAGTAGTTGATCAGTCACCGGTTTGGGTCGTGAACGTAAGCTCGTTCTTGAAAGGCTTGTAATCTTACACCGATTGGCTAGAATGAAAGCGTCTTCCATCTCGTCAGATACGTTCATAATTTCAAATCTGATTTCCCTTGTTCTTTTACCGCTCTCCTCATTGTCTCAAGATTACTTTAACCCAATCAATTCGCACTCCCAAGTTTGGTATTTCAAGCTCATTACGTCAAGGGCGTAAGAAAACATTGGTGGGTTTACGATAAGCGGGCTATCATCAAGGGGGTAAGAAAACATTAAATGGGTTTACGACAAGCGGGCTATATATATCATCAAACGGGCCACTCCAAAATGCACCCAAATTCGACAAAATCAGATATTTGGAATCAAATAATTGATCAATCCTTTAAGCTGAAACTCAGAGGCCTTAATTAGGAAGTATATGCGAGCTGATTCCAGGATTTATAATCTTTCTAGAATTAGTAGTTCTTGCAAACTGGCCAGTTTTGGCCCCCAAAATGTAAGATCTCAAGATATACTAATATTTTCAACTCAATAATCTATGTTCGGATTTCTATAGGTTTTCTAATAGTGAAATTTTGAATTTTAGCTTAATATATTCTTAAGTGATTTGAAATCGAATATCTGATTTTGTCAAATTTGGGTGCATCTTGGAGTGGCCTGTTTGATGATATGGCCCGCTTAATAGCAAATCACGTTAATATTTTTGTCAGAAATGGGATGGATTTATAAGTATTGGTACAAGTGACTATATTATTGAGGTTTACAGGCTACGGATGTAAGATGTTGAATTGTCATGATCCTGCATTGCCGAGACTCTCTTATTGGGGGGAAACGAACTACTAAGAGCATTTGTAGAAGCTGTTAATATATTGAAGAATATATAATCGTTCACTGAATTTTTTATTTGATCAAATACAAAAAATATTCAATAAAAATTTGTAGGAAATATATCTTAAACCTGGATATTACCCGCCCTCGGTGATACTTGTCCTTATCTCTGAATGATTACTCGCTCACTGCCGCCGGGCAAGGGAAGTGCGCAGGAGTACACGATCCACTTCCCGGCGCCAAGTGGAAAGGAGTCCACGTCTTCATTCCGATTTTGAAACTCCATTGACTCTACAGTAATGTCAGAGTGTCAGCTTTCGCAACCTTCTGCGACCGTGATCCGAACACTTTGATTCGACTGCAGAATATCTACGTGATGGAAATGGCCTCAGGAGGCTCGTTGAAAGGGGGCTTTGCTTGGCCGTCTGCCCTTCATACACGCTGTAGTTCTACGTGGGAAGGCTGTCAATATGGTCGAGATTGCTTATGAGCGACTCGTTATCTCAAATGACTCTATTTTTACCATCGTCAGCTCGACGTGAGCTTCAGCAGGAAAAGGTCGATAGGGTCGTCGACGCCTCGAAATGGGACTGTGACGTAAAATGGCGTCTCCCATAGGAGTCAATGTTAGGGTCAATGATGAAGATGATGGCTCTTGCAGCCCTTATGATGCGGTCGGAGTGTGGGAGAATAGATATATAAATGATTGATAATCCCCGGAGGTAGAGTAACAGTATACAGCTATTTGCATCTTTCAGTCTTGCTTCAATATTCATTCTTTGTTTCATTCTCTAGATTTATATCTTGCTTCATCCTCTACTCCATCGAGCACAAGATGCCGTCTTCTGGATCCAGTAAAAATGCAGAGGAAACAGCACACCATAAACGAAAAGCTTCAGTAGCTTCCGGAGCTCCCTCAGCTTCCGGAACTTCTTCAGCTTCAACAGATTACTTCAGGATGCCGAAGCCTCCAGGGAAGCCCCTATCAAAAGACAAAATGGCAACCTTGATCAACAGAAAACTAGCAGAATACACTACGGCACGAGAGCTTCTAGTGTCCGATATAAAGAAGTATATGGAGAACCATAGTGATCTTCCCAGCTACACGCCCGCTTCAGAGAACCCATCTGGGGATGAAGCGATTGCGGCAGAGGTCATTAAAACAGCCACTGCAAAAGATTTAGAAACAATTGATGTTGGGAAGGGCTATCTCCACAACTGCAAAGCTATTGAAAGAGGCGGTCTTTACAAGAAGGTCGAAGGCCTCCCAGAAGCTGGTCTTCTTCACACTCATAACAATATGACGTTCAGAGGTCGATTTCTGATAGAATATGCGAAAAACGTTGAGTCTATGTATATCCGGAGTGATCGTCCTCTCACAACTGCACGGAACATGAAATATTGCCGCATACAATTCAATCCGATATCTGAGGCTGACTTTGAGAAAGGAAGTAAAGATGAAACAGATCCCACGAAAATACTGCGCGAGACAGACCTCTTTATTGAAGCAAAATACAACCCGGATTTTCAATACTGGATGAAATATAAATCTTTTCTTGACAATTTTAAATTGCCTAAGAATACACAGGTAGCTGATGATAACGACGGAGTGCTTGAATGGCCTGGGAGGTCAGTGGCATACGATAAAATGTCATCCGATCAGAAAGAGAGATGCAAAAATGCTGAAAATTGGCTGTACACGAAAGGGCGATATGAAATTAAAGAAGTTGAAAGCAAATTGGCACATTATGCCAACGAGGAGAAGAAGAAGGACGAGAGCAAGGGCAAGGTCACAGATATTGAGACTGACCCTTGCAAGTAAGTTTTCTATTCGATTTTGAGAGACTTCTCTGTTTGCCTTCGCATTGAAGCTAATGTGGGTGATAGACTACCATGGATCCTCTTTGATTTCAAGAGCCAGTTTTGGAAGGGCTTATTTATCCCTAAGTCAGCAGTAAAAAAGTATACCCGTCTGATGATCTCAGATCTCAGAAAGGCGAGACAACAGTACGCCGAGATTCGTCACAACTTCATGAAGACAAATACCCTGAAGAATGATGATGGTACGATAGCGGATGCCGACGAAATAAGTAGTAGTGTGCCTGTTTTGAAGATTATTGAAGATGCGCTCAAGGAAGTGCATGAGAAGATCCAAAACAAGAAGGAGAGAATTCTTGCTGACATGGAGAAGAAGAAGGAGCAACTTCGTAAAGAGATAGATGGGATAAAGAAGAAGTCGAAGGATATTCCTGGTGACTTAAAGGAGAAGGAGGAGAACCTCCATAATAAAATACAAGAGATAAAGGAGAACGGTTGTGAAAAATTTGATATGAAAGTTATATACACCACTCCACGAAGTATGGGAGGGAATAGGGTGGCGACAAAAGCGGCTACCAAATGGGCACTGAAGGACGTTATCGATATGAAGAGACTGTTCCCGGACTTAATAATTGGTATGTCATTATGTTATTCCTCAATCACCCAACCAGTCCCATCTCTCCACTGCTATATACAAGTACCTTAACACGTCCAAATTCAATAAACTAACTCTTCTCTCTATTCAGGATTTGATCTTGTTGGTCCAGAGGACAGGGGCGAACAGCTCTCATGGTTCCTCGAGTATTTGATTGAGTTCCGCGCAACCCCAGGGTCCGAGGATATTCCATTTCTCTTCCACGGCGGAGAAACGCTCAAAAGAAAGATCGCTGATAACCTCATCGACGCCTATCTCTTGGGCGCCCGACGTGTTTCTCACGCATTTGCTTTGACAACAATGCCATACTTGTTCAAATGTTATAGGGACGCAAACATTTTGATCGAGGTTTGTGGCACTACAAATGAAATTCTGGGTCTGGCGAAAAACGTGGCCGAGCACAGGATGTACACTATGATTAAGCATGGCTTACCCGTCAGCTTGAATACTGATAATGCGGTTATGTTCAAGTTCGTATCTCCTTTCTCTCTCTTTTCTCCTTTCCTATCTTCCCTTTTCTTGCAAAAGTACAGAAAACTAACAAATCGATCACACCCTTTAGCACAACGGTCCGCCATGAAATCTGTCAATTCCTTCTTGGGAGTAAAGATGTCTCACTGATGACATTGAAAAAAGTGTTGATGGACAGTTTGGTGCACAGTCGCATGAATGAAAAGCAGAAGCAGGACCACATTAAGTACTTTGAGTCTCAATGGGAAGAGTACTGTGGGAAGATTGCAGATAGATATCGCAATCACACAAGAACAGGTGAAAGATCAAGTCAAAGATCAAGCTCAAAAACACCGGGATCACGGTCTCGGAGCCGAGATCACTTGAGATCAGACGGCCGAGAATCCTCCACTTCCCAGGCACTGCCAGGTGTCAAACGATCGAATGATAGACATACAGGCGAGGATACACGTGATTCTTCGAAGTCTTTGCATTCCAGAAGGAGAGTGGGTGGGAGCTCTTTTGCATCTGCTACATCTACAAAAGGGAAAACTCACGAGCCAAGGGACTCAAGGGACAAAAAGAGACACAACCAAAGCAATGGGCTTGCATGACAAAACTTGTCATGTCAAGTAAAGTATAAAAATGAGATTGTTTGATAGAGTGTACTTTTCTGTTTCATAGATTGTAGTTAGTTGTGGTGTACGTAGGAGTTTCTTGGGTAGCAAGTGTACTTGTTAAATGGATTAGTGTTCAATGTTATATATATATATGTATTTGAAACCATCGACTGTAAGGACAAACAGCCTCAGGTATGATAAAACACACACACATATATATATACACTATCTTCTACGACTGAATCGAAGGACGTTCTAGATTAGGGTGAAACATGACGAAATGTGTCGCTTCAGGTTCAAGTGTCATCTAGAAAGTGATGGACACAGAAAAACGGGATGAAAGCCGTTGTAACAGAAAACGATCTTCATGTTTCAACCACATCTGCCCAAAGAACTGGAACCCGACAACCCAGTGGTTAGGTTGCAGAGTTTGGACTATTTTCGCAATGGTAGCAATATGGTGGCGATATGCTTGCGAAGTCTAAGCAGGAGCAGGAGTAGGAGCAGGAGCAGGGTAAGATGGAGATGGAGATGGAGATGAACCGGCAAAGGGGGAAAAGCTTGTTTTCTCCTGTTCGACCGTCGAATATATTCCCCTAGCCTAATCTTTCCTCGCACAATGTTTGTTGTTTCATGTCTTGCCTTGGTGAAACGTTTTGTGAGGTGCGTGCGTGGGAATAAACAGAGGGGGGCTGGTTCGGAGCTGCTACTGCTTCATGGGGAATGGTTGGGCTTAAAGATAAGATAAACGAGAAAGCTATGTCGCTTCCCCTTTCGTGTGCGTCTACGTCTACGTCTACGTCTACGTCTACGAAATATCGGCTGCTCTGCAAGTAATTACTCTCATTGAACATCGTAGATTCTTGCAACTCAGCATTCCTTGAGGTTAGTAAGAGAACCTGCGCGGCAAAGGAAAGATTCCTATTGCTAGACGCCGAATGCTACCTGGTGGCTTGGATCAATAAGTCTAGGCCCTCGTTCGCTTCCGTACCTTATTTTCGGCGGCCAACCAGAGAGCTGAGGGCATATTGTCAGTATGTCCTGACGTTGAGTTATGTATTTATCCAAATCCAAACCACCAAGGACTTCCAGATGCCGCACGATGCTGCACGATGCCGAATACTATTGCCCTTCCTAACTTGGCTGGCTTGCATATACTTTTAGATCTCCTGTTGCATTATTCCTAATGCAGTAGCTTCTATGTTGTGTTGTTATGTAAGATCCATGCCGACCAATCAAAACTTGCTCATCGCAAGGTTCCTGTGCACGTGTAGCAAATCAAAATGCAGATATCAAGCACAAATTCTGTCTTTCAATGCACAATCCACCAATCCACCAATCCACCCGTCCACCCCACCACGGCCACCACCATCGCATTGCAAAACTGCTACACAACCTTTGCACTAGCCTTCCTCACCTGTTCTTTTCGTCCTAGTCTTGGTCTTTCCTGGGATCAGATCTTACGACTTCCACTCACAATACCTTGACGGCCGGACCCTCCATAATGATTCAATTCTTTCCTCGGACTTTTCTCAAAGACAACATCTACGACATCTACAACATCTACAGCATCTACAACATCTACCTCTGCATCCACTCCATCTCCAACAGCATCGGCAGCGGTATGCTACTTGGCACAATCGTCGCCTCGCCCGGTCGAGAATAGAAGAAGACGACGACAGCCGGCTCAATCTTTGATATTCGTCTCGAGCGCTCCTTCAGCTCGGATTACCTAAAATAACTTTCCGCATTGCTTCGGGTGAGATGCATGAGTGATAATTCACCGCAGCCTAGGTAACAATCGAAAGGATCGAGGGACATTCGGGACGAAAGTCTGTCAGCTACAAACCCCTCCCCATCCCTACTCTCTCTTCCCGTTGCGGATGTCCATGAGGTCGCGATTACGCATCACAGCCAACCTCGAGGCCAAGTCTCTGCAACAACCTTTTCTGCGCTTCGGACCTCGGTGAATACCTTGGACAGCTCGAGCGAACTGGTAACTCGTCTTATTCATCCTTCCACCACGGACGTTTCTCATTATCACCAAGATGCCTTTGATCAATGGACTGAAGATGGCCTGGTATGTTCTGTCGCTTGCTGTGTTTTGTGTTCGTGATGCCGTCGCAGCCGTTTGGGACGACCTGCCGAGATCAGGATTTCGACGGAAGGAATTAAAGCTAACAATTGAACAGTGAGCCCTGTATCAGAGGCCACAGATCAACGAAATGTACGCACGCAAATGAAAGATTGATGGTACCAGTGAGGAAACCGGGAAGGCCATTGAGCGCATGCCCTCACCCAAAAGATCAACCATGTGGATGTGGAAGTGTTACGGCGGCTATCCCAAGGAAGCAGGCATGCCACTGCGGTACCGATACACCTGTCTCGACCCCTCCTATCATGCCCCAACGAGCGAATTCGACACCCGACGCGGCCTCTCCTACTCAGCTTACATTCAAAGTACAAAAGACGACGTCGAGACCGCCGTCAAGCAGGAAACAGTCATTTGATCCGGCGAACTTGGAGAGGATGGATTTAAGTCAGGTCAATATATTGCCGTTCGATCAACATGCGCAAAGGGTACAAATGATTCCACCACCAGCATATCAAATGTCGAGCCCGCCTCAGTCATATGGGTTCGCACCTCAATACCCAATTATGCCACAGCAATTCGGTGGGGTTCCAAACATTCCTTTACAACATCCACAAATGCACAATCTAGGAGATGTCAAACCAAATGGATTTGGAAATGGGCATGGTGGATTGGATCAAGTGGTGGAAAGTCCTCTCGAAACACTGACTGAATTCAAGAATGGACAAATTACTCCAAAGATGAATGGCGGTTCTTGTTGTACTCCGGCGGTCCAGGAGAGCCCACCAGATTTCAGCAATGGCGCATCAGTTTCTTCATGCTGTGCCCCGAAGCAGAATGGTCATAGCCATACCCCATCGAATGCCAGCTCGATCTCCGAACCCCCACCTCAACAGTCATTACCAAAAGCAGGTGGCTGTTGTTCATCAAAGAAGAATCAACCTTTAATGCCCAAGCTGATGCCGACTCCGATCGATTCTCAAAATGGGTTTATCGTGAACTCTTTCCCACAGTTCCCACCAACTGTATTTACATATCCTCCAACCTATGGATCATATCAAAATCCACTTCAACTATCAGCTTGGGCTCAAGGAGTACGTGATATGAGTTTTGCTCAACATTCTATTCCCACGGCTCCTCTGGCTTTCGACCCAAATGCAGCACCGATTCCTGAAAACCTGGAAACAATTCATACTTGTGGTTGCGGTGATGGATGTCAATGTATTGGCTGCGCAGCACATCCGTACAATGATGCTACACAAGATTATGTCCGTTCGGCTTGGGCATCAATGCAACTTGACCAATCCGATGCATATCCTGATGGGAATGCCACTTCCTTACCACTGCAGAAGCAAGATATCAAGGAGAACCCCACGTCCCCTCCACCTGCTACACCTTCAAGTACTTCTTCCGGTAATGCCGAAGAACAAAGTCTATCGGCGTCGGATTTCTTCTTTGTTAATTATCCTTTTTCGTCAGAGGAGGGTTGTGGTGGGGATACTCAAAGTTGCCCCTGTGGTGATGACTGTGAATGTATAGGTTGTACAATTCATCGGGGGCCGGAATTTCCTTGTCCGGGTGAGAAGGATACTTGTCCTTGTGGCGATGATTGTGCATGTATTGGTTGTTCTATACATAATCTTGGCGTGGTTTTGTGATTTATTGGCATGAGAAGGCTGTACGATTAGAGTTTTGTGGTTGGAAAATAGCTGATGATTTATTGTAGTTGCATTGTTTTGGTGTTTAAAGGATCCGATACCCTTTCTTGATTTGAGAGTGTATGTAGGTGATGGGAAATGATATGGAACATGTCTGCCTGGCAGCTGGGAATAATGAAACGAGGAGCAGCAATATGAAATTACTCAAACTCTCGACTTTGGCGGTTGTACATCTTGTGTTGGATCTCTTGGTGCTTCGTCGCCACTTATTCTTGTTTTGGTAGGCCATTGGACTGCACTGCACTTCCATACGCCGTATGCAGTATGTGGGGTAAGCTATTCGGGAACATTACAAGTCACGTCTGTTCCTGCGGTAGCGCGGTCCACCAACACATGAGATGACAGCATCAAGACCGGAAGTACCACCACACTCAATTCACTCGAAGCTCAAGCATTTGTATGGGTGTGGGGTTATGAAAACAATTCGTTCTACCCTTGGTACTGTACATGCACGCATCCCGCTATTCCGATTCTACATTCCAGATCCTCCCCAAATTTCATGTCTTCTAGGAGCCCCGATATCATGTCGGCAGCTAGCAATACCAAAGTCCCCTCCGCCGCGCACTCAATCTAAGAGCTACCAGTCGCTTGTCCGCCCTTCCTTCCTGCCTCTCTGGCCTTCTCGCTGCCAGGCTCGAAGGATCCGCTGGAGGCTTTTCCGCCCTTTGATGCGATCTCCCGCTACGGATCATTTAGCACATGGGTGGAAAAATGTGTCTTGATTTACGAAGTAGGCCACTTACTTGTTTGTCGGGGTCCATGCTAGCAAATCCGCCTGAGTGACTCGCTTGGCCACCCTTGCTGGCGATCTCTTGAACCTCTTCCTTGGGACGGTTGGCGAAGTTTCCGGGGTTGGTGTTTCCGCTCATGTTTTTGCGAGTTTTGAATTTAGTTGTGGTGTGAAAGGATTTTGGGTACGCAGTTGTAAGTTTGTTTTTGAACTTGAACATGAATGCAGGAGTTGGAAATAAGGGAGATGGAAAGATGTCCTTATATCTTTCTTGTGTTCTTGGTTCCTCGACTCTTTATCATGCATCCTGTGCTTTCTTCGTGACGTAAACCATTTATGCAACATACCAACCACCAAAATACTACCTCAATTGATGTCACTAATATTAATAAAGCAACAAATGTCGACGTGGGATTATGGAAAACTCATTATAATATGGTTTCACCGTTGTATATCCTCTCCCAGATGGGTAAAATATGTTGACGTAATGGACCGGAGCAGAGACGTATGCCGTCAGAATCACCCGGACTATGACAATGCTGGACGAAACAAGCAATACTGCGCGGTGATGTGTGCTGATTGAGATTGCATCATTGGAGTCGTCGGCGTCATTGTGTCAATGCCTAAAGAGGTGGTTGGAGAGGGGCTGAGGGAAGTGAGAGAGGTATTTGAGGAGACGTGGTAGTCCTTTATTTGTGGTTTCGTTTTGTTCATCAGCAAATATCAACATCAACATCAATATCAACCGTCACAATCGTATCCACAACCATAATCACAATGGCAACCAACGCACTCAATGAATTCGACAAGGCAGATACCACCACGGACGATATCCCCCAGGGAGGTGACACCGTCGACAACTCCTACGCTACAAGAAAGAATGAGGCTGTCCCCGTTCTGAATGATGAGACAGCTGTCGAACAACCTAATGATGCTATTGATCCCAACTCGGATAAAGCACTTGGTGAGTAAAAGCATTTCTTGATGGATGAAGATGCTTTCTAGATGTTGATGTGATGATTGCAATAGAACGGGATGAAGCAGAGGCTATTGATGAGAATAACATCATTAAAGGCCGTACGCGTCATGCTAAGCCTATCGGTACTTACCGGGAGCCTGGTGATGAGGAGGGTCTTCCAGGACCGGACGATGGTACCTCGTCTACTAGATAAATGGGCTTAGAGGTGTTTGTTCTAGTCTAGTCGGTCTGGTGCGGTCTTGTAATGTTATATTAGCCGGGTGCATTGATGGGATGGGAACTTCATATGCGAGTTGGCATCGTGGGTAATGGTGCGATATGGACATACTTACCTTGGAATGTGTTGTGGGTACAGTTCTAGATTCTTTAGCATGTGGCACTATAACAATGAGTGTGCAATTTCTGCTGTTACGGATCCCAAATCTGATTGTTATGATGTGTGTCAAGTGGAGTCTTTTAGCTGTTGACAAGGAATAAGTGCAGATGGAACGACGAAGTCGTCGTTGTTCCTGTGCACACGGGATTTAATGCTGACATACCTTCAGCAACATGTCAACTATTCTTACCTTCACTGTTGGAAAGTTGGTTTCATAATCAATCAATTTCACTATATAGATATCACAGTCATACTTAGATGATATATAAGCCCAAGTAGGTGTACTAATCCTGTGCGTACAGATTGTAATCCTTGGAATTTTCTATTTTCAGTAAACAATATTAATTTAATAAACTGATCAATTTGAGTAGCTATTAATTTTTTATAAATTAAAGAAAATTAAGAATGATTCTATTCTAAGAGAAAAGTATTAATAGTGATTCTATTATAGGAATAAATTAAAATATATTGAACAATAAATTTAATATCGGGGTTTGAAGTTGGAATAAAAAATCAAAATTATATTAAAATGCTCAGAATTAGTGCACCCACCTTAGTCATTATACATAGGCGGGCAGCCAGATTACTATTCAAAAATGTTCATGACTCTTCAAGGCGGTGAAATAGGTTATACTTCTCTTCTCCGAGCTAAATTCATTTATCACCCGGAAATCAATCACTCAGTTCACAATGAAAGTGCGGAGCTTGAAAGTCTGTACAACGTGTAGGAAACGCAAACTCGGTGTAAGTTGATGCCTCGCTTGCTTCCTATCCCGCATGTTGCGACTGACCTACTCAACTCTTTAGTGTGATGGAAATGTACCTGCCTGTTCTCAATGTCTGCATAGCGATCAGCAGTGTCCTGGATATCAGCAGGATTTGATATTCAAGCCTGTTGAGCGTGTTACAAAGAAACGTACACGTCCTCGAGCTGAGCGAAAATCAAAGACTGTCTCACTATCACTCTCTAAAGGGGGAAATGACGACGCTCTAGGCACCAAACATGCTAACCCCGCTCAGCCTTCGCGGTCTCTGTCGTGGCCCTTGTTGGATATCATCAGGTTTGTTGTACGCAGCTTCAGCCCTGTTCAAGAAATCAGCTCATCACCCATCAACTCATATTCATCTCCATCTCGCATTTGTGGCTCCTGGATAGAGGTTCTTCCTCATTTGTCATGGAGCGAAAAGGCGGAAGATGTCCTTGCACCAGCGATCAGAACCCTTGCACTATCGATGCTAGCGCAGGAACCCCATCACTTGATACCCGTATCCGAAGCATTAGAAGCTCGCGTTGAGGCATTGCGCTCCTTGAGGAGTGGACTTCGGCAATGCGATGGCAACTCGTCGAATGCCTTTCTGGCTAGCATTATGTGTTTACTTCTCGCAGAGGTACTGAACACTAAAACACATTCGAATAGGGATAGTCACTAATTGTATCTTCGTAGATGCTTCTACCAACTTTGGGATCCGGTGCCATGATCCATGTGAAAGGTGTTCAAGACTTTATGCAGTTATATACTCCCAATGCATATGTATCGGGGAAGTCGCATCAGCTCTTCGTTGGATTTAGGCCGATCCTCGTAAGGTTAACTCAACCAAAGCCAATCTTATCATGTCTTACTAAATATTTTCCAAGATAGTTCACTCGGTATTCACACGCCAGTGCAGTTTTCTCGCCAATGAAGAATGGCGCACCGTGCCATTCAGCGTCGACCCAATGAATCCGTTACAGAGTCTGCTGACTGAAGCAAGCTTTCTTCCAGCGACTTTGAGCTTTACATTCAATGCACTACAGCAGCCTCATCCCAACAGTGAAATGCTTGCACGCGAGAGTATCGCGAAGTTAGTCGACGTGCTCAACCATCTCGTACAGTGGCGAGCATCTCATCAGACCAGCACATCTGGATATAGATTAATAGCAAAAGACCAAAGCGCGAACAGATTGGGAGTATGGTTCCCAGACATCACCAGCGCGAACGTCATTAGTCACTATTGGACAATGTGGATAATGTGCATCGGACACATCAGACGACTACAAGTCAAGTTTCCAGAGCTAGACATTACGCCCTTCGAGGTTGACGGACAGAGACTGTACGTATACCTTCAACAGGAAAGAGTTGCGCGTATTTGCGATCTTCTGTTGCAGATTGTCGAGTTTCTAATGCAGGATGAGTTCAGGTTGTTTGGCTTGGCTTCTACTACACTATGCTGTCGAGCTGCGTACGAGGTGCTGCAGGATTTGGGGGAGCTGGGAGTTTCCCAATTGTTACGCAATCGGAGAACGATCGAAGACTTTAATCGAAAGACATATTGTTATTTCCTCCGTTCAATTTGGAATTGATGCCGAATTGAACTTAAGTTAACCTTAATCCGGGGGTATGCATTGCTTCGTCGCTGCTGCAATGATGCTTTACATATCATGAAAGATACGAAATATTTCTTTTCTGTACGAGCATGATCTCCTAATTCATTTTTAAACGAGAGTTTCACGTATCAATCATTGTGAAGCTCATCGCACGAGACCATCTTGTTTGAATATTAAAGACATGTTTTGCTTTTTAACTCTTTTTTAGTTTTGATATACATCTAACTTAACCAACCCTTCGGTCCCCCCCAAGTTCCCTTCACCATGGAATTATAGTAAACCCACGGGAAAAAGTCCTTCTTGAGATGATAAAACGCCCTCCGCGGAACCCCCTGATCAATTCCCAGCACCTCCCCAAACGTCTCCTTTGGCACCCCACCATACTTAAACTCCGCGAGCAACACCTTCCCATACTCTGTCGTGAGCGGACACGACGTATACCCATCATACACCTTCTCCGGCCGACTCCCATTCATCACGCCCAGCAGATTCGACACCAGAACCGGCGCTTGCGCCGTAATCGCCGCGGCGGTCTTGGATGTCGGGAGACTGGACGCGTCGCCTGCAGACCAGATGTTGGCGTACTTCTTGTGCTGAGTCGTCGAATCGTCGACTTCGACGAAGCCGGCGGCGTTGGCCAGCGGGCTGTTTTTGATGAACGCATGAGGTCCCATTTTGGGCACCGCGTGCAGGAAATCGAAATGTACTTTAGCTTCATCTCCACTGCCGAGACGGGCGAAGGTTGCGGTGTTACCGTTGATGGCGGTGAGATCGTGCTGGAAAAGAGCGTCGACTCGTCGTTGTTGGCGGAGTGAGTCCAGGGTGGCGCTGTATTTGGGAACACCGAACATGACGGGCATGGCGGATGCAAACTTAATCTGGATTGGGGATGAGGCTACATCTTCGGTGTTGTAGAGACCTGCTTGCTTCCAGTGGTCTAGTGCGAGCCACATGATTTTTTGTGGCGCACCAGCGCATTTGACCGGACCGGCTGGATGGGTGAAAAGTGCAACACCTTTGTGGTGGTTTTTGATTGCTGGGAAAGTCTTGTCGCAGTGCTCGTAGCTGTAAATCGAGGATACAGGAGCATCTGGGTTGGACAACGACTCAGCCAGACCGCTGATGCTATTCAGATCGACGTGGATCCCAGGGACCACCACGAGATGTTCGTACGTCAGAGTATCGCTATTCGCGAGAGTGACCGTATTATCAGTAGGAGCAAAGCTCCTGACCCCATCCTGATAGTACCGAATCTTCGAGTCAACTAAGCTAGCGAGCGGTCTTCGAAGATCCTTCTTGTCTTTCAACCCACCACCAACCAAAGTCCAACCGGGCTGATAATGATGCCATGCTGCCGGGTCGACAATGGCAATATCATCCTGAACAAACTGACCAGACCTGAGGAGTTGGTGACTAATGGTCAAGCCGGCTGTGCCTCCGCCGACGACAACAACTTTGTGAGCTCGCCCTGCACCTGACGGGGTGGGGGCTAAGGTGGCTAAACTCCGTCGAATAACTGGGGACGTGCGAGCAGAAACTGCCCGTGCTATTCTGCCAACCATGTTTTTTTTTGGTGGTTCGAGGAGTTATTTGACAGTCTCCGGAAGAGAAAATGAAATCACAAAGAATTCATCAGGGCTGTGAAATTTGTGTCAAAGTAGATAAAAATCGCATTAGTCAGAGTCATGCTAATTAACATCTGGTGCGATTTCGGGGCCCCACATTCGGTTTGTCACGGGTAGATTTTGTAATCATGCAGTGCTGCCCCTGGACCGATAGCCGACCATTTTTGTGGATAGCCCTGAAATTATAGTGTGGCTTCTGGTCGCCGGGGAAGGTTGGTCGCCGAATGCCAATCGAACCATATCGTGACTCTTTGACGAAACAAATACGAATATGACTATGTCAAATATCCCAAATTTCAAACTACTTTCTGAAGTTGAAAAGAAGACTTCTAAAATATTTCATCAAACATTATTCAAACCAAATGCACAGTCTACGTTTTTACAGCAGCATTAGATACGGGAGGGCCCGATTCTGTCCCTGTTCATCCGGCTTACTATCTGGACCACGTCCTACAGTCACTACATCGACAACTTCGAATGCTAGGCACTCGAAGGTGATATGCCGAGCTACTCATACTGCAAACCCGGAAACAATACAACACACTACTTCGAAGCAAAAGAGCCGTCCACGAAGTGTAGCTCCACGAGGAATATCACCAGCAATCCAACCACGTACATATAGTGTAACAAGAAAGAAAGCTCAAGAGCCATTAATACATGATGTATTTCATACGGGAACTGGAACTTGGCAATACGTGGTTGTTCATCCAGCAACTTCTGCAGCTGCAATCATAGATCCCGTCCTGGATTTCGACCCGGCTTCCTGTGCGGTTACCACCGAATCTGCGGACTCGTTGTTGTCTCTGATTATTGAGAAGGGCTACCGAGTGGAACATATTCTCGAAACACATGCACATGCAGATCATCTGAGTGCTGCATCCTATCTGCAGAACCGTCTCTTCAAACATAGCGGACCTAGGCCATCCATCGGGATTGGAAGTAGGATCCATCAGGTGCAGAGTCTGTTCAGCAAGGTCTATGGCATCACTCAAGAAGAGTACCAGGGCAAGTTTGACAAACTCTTCGATGATGATGAAGTGTTCCAGATCGGTGGGATGCAAGTTACTGCGATTCATCTTCCGGGCCATACCCCTGATCACATGGGTTACATGATAGGGAGTAAGCAGACCATCAACACGCCATTCACATAACTTGCTTACACTTCTCTTCTAGAAAATGTTTTCTGTGGCGACTCCCTCTTCATGGCAGATCTCGGCACGGCCCGTTGCGATTTTCCAGGAGGCAACGCTCACGATCTTTTTAAATCAACCACCAAGCTTCTCAGCATGCCAGAAGACGTGAAAATCTGGACAGGACACGACTACCCTGCAGAACCACGTAACACTCCCCAGTCTTGGATGTTTGTAAAAGATCATCGAGAGCGCAACAAACATGTTATGGTAGGTACTACCGAGCAAGAGTTTGTAGGCATGAGAACAGAGAGGGATAAGACGTTGGCAGCACCTAGATTGCTGCATCCATCTCTGCAGATAAATATTCGGGCAGGCCGGCTTCCAACACCAACATTATTGGGGCATAGATTGCTTCACTTGCCCTTGGCTGTCAAAGATGGGGGAAATATTCCGATATAATGTTCATGTAATTCCTGGGGGATGTGTAAATTAGATTGAAACAAAGCCACAAATTACTTCTTTGCCAACTTCTTGGTGCACTGTGGCGAATAATCATCTTTGGCCCGGCCGTCATCTGCTAGTTTCGAGTCGTAGTGTTTCATTGTCAGCAATCCTACATTGTAATTTTTCTAGGAGACAATAACAGTAGTCACTAATAAGAAACCCAGCTCACCTAGTCATATCATAGCACTACAGTCCCCTGAATTCACCGATTCCCATTTATCTAAGACATCTGAAAGTACTGCTCGACTAACTGCCGGCCGGGGGTCGCCGAATCTCCTGAGACATATCGGTGACCTCACGGTCGATTGAGAGAATTTGAGCATATTGTAAGCACATCATTGTCATTTGAATGAGCTTAAATGCTGACTAGAAGCAGAAGAACCAAGGGCATCTAGAATTCTCACACTACCCATCTCGGTCTTAGTGGAATGACAAGTTAGTCAGACAAGAGATGCATGCGTTACTGCACACTGCAATTGATCCCGATATCCGATCGACCGACGCTTAGGCTGTCAGTCAATCTTGGCGGATTTTATAGCTTGAAGTAGTTAGTATACCCGCATGTAGGATCCATAATGAACAGTCATTCCTAACCCAAACTTGTGGAAGCAAAAATCATGATATCGAAACGTGTGATTTGGTAGAGATCCCCTACCGAATACCAGTTACAACATATGAATTATAACCCGGCTCCATCTCAAGCAAACGGTGAGATTGTCACATCTGGGAAGAATCAATACATTTGTTCCCTTTTTGAGTATCAAAAACGTGGTTTGTAAGTGCTTGTAGCTTACTTGCGAAGAATATCAACCTGCTTGTATGTAGAATTTGATGGATCGATTGATAAGAACTGTAAAACAAGTTGAAGGTCTTCTGAATTCTTCAACGCATTGCACAGGGAGCAGGAGAAAATTAATCACACGATAGAGTGGTTCGATGTTAGCTGAATTGTTCATCCGAAAGGAATGTGGACTTCGGTGGCTATAACAGGGTTTCAAAAGGAGTGGTAAAGGTGGAAGGAAGTGGTTGACCCTCAAGATCCCCACTTGTGAGAGGAAGAGGTAGTAGACGTAAGCAGATGTTGAAGATTCACTGCTTCTACTTTGGTAAATTAGATAGATTATTTAGTGATAGACTATATAAAAAAGATAGATAGTATTAGAAGTTAACGTAATGAATGCTTCAGGGTCTGTAACAGAGCAAACCACTTTGGATTTTTCAACATCTAGGACTCGCAATAGAACAGGAGCAGCTCTGATATCTCAATTGTAAATGAGATTTAGCAGGGCTATAGTTGTATTACTTGAAACACATATAATCATGGTGTAGCGGCATCTGTTCAAAGAATACAAGAGTAGGCTAAACTTTAAAAAACTATTAAGACTGCGAAATTTCCAGTTTCAAGAACTCCTCGGTAAGACCAAGGCTTTCAGTACTAAACTCCCTTTCCTGCACTTTCAAGCCAAATATCTCATCCCAATTCTCGTGCGTATTCTTATCCACCCCCTCATTAGGACCTATGTATTCCGTGGCTCTGTCATTAGTACAGTTATACGCCTCTATAGAACTCTTGGGGAATTCCAAGCTCATGATATTCTTACCCTCGTCCTGCTCAATGTTCTTCAGCGCTCGAGCGAGCCAATGCTGAACTCTCCTTATACACCTTTCAACCCTTTGATCTTCTTTCTTACAAGATTGTAATACTCCCAAATACCTCTTGTATAACAACGCAGCATCTTTGTATTGTGCAAGGCTTTCATAGCAAATCCCAATCATATGAAATGTGCTAACAACATCTTTATCAGTCCATGAGCATTTCAGATACAGCTTAAGCTCTTTGAGATGCTTTCTGTAGCAGAAAATGGCTTCTCGAGTATCACCGGCTTCCTCGAGACAACGTGCCAGCTCAAATATCATTTCGGAGTAATTGGAAAAGTAACTGTTTCTGTTTGGTACTGATGAATGGTGTACAGCTTCCCGCAAAGCATTGATTGCCTCGGCCAATTTACCTTGTTTCCGTAGGACTCTAAAGTACTGTCTTTGACAACGGAGAAATTGACCGCTTTCCCTATTAAGATTCGCTTCTACGCACATCATCATATGCTGACACAACGAAAGGCTTTCACTGTAATGCCTACGTTTTGTCAAGATGATGAGCAGATATGTGGCACTTTCCCACCATGCTGTGCTCAAACCTCGATCTTCCAAGATTTCGGTATTATATCTTAAGAGCCTGTCTGCCTCCTCAAGGAGTCCTGAATCTTGATTTTTAATGATTTTTCCTAGCAACACCAATGCCTTGACAGTAAAGTCATTGCATGGTCCCAAGTTCGCTAAAGAGATCCGTATCACACGGCGAATTATCTCTTCGGCTTTAAAAAACTCATCATAGTGATATAACCTATAGGCCATTAAGTACGAAGACATAAGATGCAGAGGGTGATCGAGTGGCCAATTCCTTTGTATTCTGCGATGTAGCATGTTGTGAAATTGTGATACAGATTGGGTTCGCTTATCTGCCACGTTATATTCGATCAAACGGAGACTTGCTTCCACAATCTTGTAGGTGCAAGGTCGCTTCTCATTTAGTCTCGCTTTGAGGAGTAGCTCAAACACTTCTGTAGAGAAGAAGGATTGATCATAGGCGATGGAGGTTAAGCGCTCCAAAGTAGATATAATTCCTGGTGAATAAATCGGCAGAGTCTGGGTGAGCTTTGATAGTTGATCCCTCCGTTCTGTGTACTCCAATACCAATGATTTCCAGTGTAGTCTTGATGGTGTTCGACTTCCTGGATCTACGCATCTCGCTCTCGGGAAGATATCAATCTCAAAAAGTGGGCTCCACGTATTCCGAGACCTTGCCCTATCATGAGTGTGGTATACTGAGGGTGTCTGGGAAGAATATAATTGACTGCGGCCTCTTGGTCCCGCTGAACAGATATTCATACGTGTTGAGTTGTGACCGTCCCTTCTATGGAGATCATGGAACTCTGATTTTGAAATAAATTGTTCTTCGCCTACTTTGTCTTGCAAATCTCTCAATCTCGTGGATTCCATGGCTATTTCGATATCCAGTTCCGAAAACAAGTCCGCATATCGTGAATCTGGAGAGAGGTTGCCCGAGAGGCGGTTCAGCACGTCTTCGGGACTTTCCAAATATGAAGGCTCTCCAATCATTATTTCGCAGTCTTGCGGAGCCTCTTCGATTACATGCGCTTCTAGTGGGAGGCTTTGGTCCTGCGCCAAGGGCACCATATGGGTTTTAATTTCGCCATTCAGTACGACATCGGTGCCTGCAATGATTAGCCCAAGTACAACGTGATTAATTCAGGAATCTGCAAACCTTCCATTTCGATGTTGTTTATCGTAAATATTTCCAAAGGCTGTGGTTCAACACCGTTCCTTCTTCGAAGACGGTCAATACGTATTCTATTTACTCGTCGATCATGCGCAAGACTTCCATCCAAGGGCCCACCCTTTATGATCTGCTCCTTTTCGTGTTTCCTAAAGTTCTTTCTGAAACCCCAGTCTTCGATTTTCCGTTTGAATTGGCGCGGTCTGTTGTTTCCCGATATATCAGATATACGGACAGCTTAAACGAGTAATTGATGAGAGAAACCCACGTTATGCTGACACCGAACTCCAGTTCGAGTGTTTTCTTAACTTTCGGAAAAGGTTGATTGTCGCGGAGATAGAGATCTGCAATGCGTGGCTTGAGGACCGCCCATTCTTCTCTGGTGATAACGCTTGCACCATGGCTCGAAGTGATTGTTCGACCTCCTGTGAGGCTCACAGCATCGCAAGGCTGAACTTGATTCATAGTATCGGGAATGCAAAAAGATTGTCGCACAAGTTTGAAGTCTCTGGAAATGGTAACGCTGTCGCCAATGATAGGCATAAGAATAGTTCAAAAGAAGCAGGATACAAATAGCTGGTTTCGAATAGTGGCGAAGGAGTTGGATCCGACATATAAATATGAAGAAGTTCAACTTCACAGAGCCTTATCCTACCTATTAAGAGTCACTATGATAGGTCAATCAGAAGTACCATGCATGAAAGAGGTAGCCTTCCTATGCAGCGGAGAATCTCACGATGTAAGCATTTGTGTGGGTCCGAACAGAAGACCCCCGCATAATCTGCCGCCTATGAGATCGTGTAGACGGAGTGCAGCCACATTCACCCACCGAACCATTGGAGACAAGCCAAACTTCACTCATTCGAAGTTCTCCTGTTCTACAGTAATCAAGACGGAGGTAGACCTGCGAACTGTGAACTGCGAGCTGTGAGCTGTGAGCTGTGCACTAAGCCCTGTCATTATTGATGTGTCAAACAATTCTCGATTGCCAAGTGCGAGTGCGTCAAAAGTCGATCCTAAATCAACGTTGGTTGATGTAATTTGCGTACAGATATTTCGATATAAAGGACAATGCACCGATAGAGCAAGCGATGTTCATGGGGAAAGGGACGAAAAGTGAGTGAGTTAGGCGTACACATTTCACCGAGGAGATTTCGTTGGATTCAAAGGATAAGATCAGATCAGATCAGATAAGATAAGATCAGATAAAGCGAACTTGAGAGATAATAAGTTAATGATCTAATATTCTTATACAAATTTATGCTACAGAATCGCCAAAAGGGTTGAACCTTCTATAATTACGTTATGGTAACAAGGATAACTTAAATATACCATAACACCGCCGCAGAGTCATCCTACACTTGAGGATCACAAAGTCCAAAAACCAATCCTTTGTTACCTTGAGTTGTTAAAACGCAATGTACTAGTTGTAAAAGCTAGGAATGTACTCTCCTAGATAAAGCTCGACATCACCCGCAGATTCGTTGCCATCGGCCTTCAAAACTTTGGCGATGAGCGACTGCGCGGCCGGCGCAGATATCGTTTGCAAGAAGCGGTTGGCATCCTCGAGCGTCTCATTGAGCGGTGGCCTGGTTGCAGCATTGATGGATTGTTTGGCAAACGCAAGAGCTTGGAGTGGATAGAGAGCAATCCGAGAAATCAATTCATCGATATGCGCATACATTTCCTCTTCCGTGTCGAAGGCCTGGTTGATCCACCCGATGCGCTCTGCGTCCTCAGCATTGATGTCTTTCGAACTCAGTATGTATTCCATCGCGCGACCCCGTCCGATCAAGCGAGATAGATACTGAGTTCCTCCGCCCCCCGGGACAACGCCAAGGCCGACTTCGGGTTGTCCCAAAAGTGTGTGCGGTTTGGCTGCAAATCTCATATCGAGAGAGACGAGGAATTCGTTGCCGCCACCACGTGCTACACCGTTAACTGCGGCAATCGTGATCTGTGGAAGGTTCGTCATATTGTAAAGCAATTCAATTCCTCGGCTTGCGATGGTAGTGTCTACACCGTTAGATTTATGTTATGGGTTAAAGTCGAGGAGGAAGGACACACCAAAGGGACTGATGAGAAGATCCAAATGAGCAATAAAATACTTTGGAACGTCGCTTGTGAAAAGCACAACTTTAGTTTCGTTGTCATTTTGTAATCTCTGGACAATGTCTGTAAGTCCTGCCACTGTATCCTCGCCCCAGATATTGATGTCGGAATTTGTGCTGTTGAAAGCAATTTCGAGAACCCCCGGCCTTGATTGATTGGTTCGAAGCCCAGGATACGGTGGAAGATCGAGGGCAAGAACTGACGACAGCAGTAACGGAACTGCACAAAGACGTAGCCACGAGAAAGACATTGTGAATGAGATGAAACAATTGCAGGTGTAGTGTCAAAAACAGAAAGAAATGTTATGAAGTCTTCCAGCAAATGCAACCTGGATGAGGTTTATATACAATAATATCTACCATCATCACGTCGATATTGAATTTTCTAATCACAAACAGCATCATCTGGCTTAGAAATTCAAGCCTTCTAATCTCCAATGTCCCTTTGCTGAGTCACAGACTACACGATGAAGGCATGGTGTTGACGTTCTCCGGATCCTGCAATGTGATGACCCATCGCTCCGTCAGAAGCACTTCCTGAAACCTCGGTGATGCTAGAGTCTATGCGAGGGTAAGTGGACTTCGGACAACTAATGCACCGGTCTCATTCTTTTTGACTATCTGCAAGAGGATATTGTAATCAAACAATAAGATAGTACTTGCCCACTCACTGACAGCTGCGTTGCTGAATTGTTTACTCATCAATTCCGCTTGAATAAGCGAACACCCACTACTACCCAAGGTCTGTCGGGATTAGTGAACAGAGCCTCTGTTTACTTGGACCAACTGGGACAAAAATAGAAAAGTCTCGAATATATATTGATGAGTTCTCTTGGTAGGATCGCATTCCATTCTTCTTACTCCAGTCATCTATCAGACGAATCACTCATCATGTCTTCTCATCAAACTGCAACAACACAATTCACCGACGTCAAGGGCACCAAACTTGCTTACCGCACACTTGGAAAGCAAAATGACGTTCCTCTACTTTACCTTACACATTTTCGCGGAACCATGGATCTCGTCGATCCCCTCCTCATCAACAGCATCGCTAAATCTCGCAAAGTGATTCTCCTAGACTATGCTGGATGTGGAGAAAGCGAGGGGACAATCCCAGCAACCCTCGACGAAGTTGCATCAACTGTCGTCAACTTTCTTGCTGTCTTGAACATCTCAAAAGTGGATCTTCTTGGGTTTTCAATGGGTGGTATGATAGGGCAGATCATCGCTGTTGAACACCCAGAGGTCCTACGCAAACTCATTCTCTCTGGAACACAGTCCACTTATACCGAAGGGATGGTCTTTGGTGATCCCGAAATCAAAGAGATCGCCGCCGGTGCTCCTCCAAACGAAGAAGATATGCAAAAGCTATTTTTCTTCCCATCCGAGACCAGCAGATCTCTCGGCCATGACTGGTGGGAAAGGGTCAAGGAGCGCAAGGTCGATATCGAAACGAAGCAATTCGTCAATGAAGCTGGAGCGGAAATTCAATGGGCAGCCATCGAAAAATTCCTCTCGGACCCTGGCTTCTTTGGGCGTTTCAAGCAGGTTGATATCCCGATTTTGGTTACCAACGGGAGGGCCGACGTGATGACGCCGACATCGAACAGCTACATTATAGCTAATCAACTGAAGAATGTGGAGCTGCATATCTATCCAGACTCAGGTCACGGTCATTTATATCAAATCCCAGAGACCTATGCGAGGCAGTTGGAGTTGTTTTTGAACTAAGCATAGCAGCCTAGGGGGATAATGGAGAAATACCGGTGTAGCTCGTGAAACTTTCCTTGTAAGCTTACGTCCGCGGTAGTCAGCTCCTAGAATGAGAATAGTATTTTACGTACTCTGAAATTTAATTAGTTGGTTGGAATTTCGTGTTGCATAAGCTCAACCCCTAACAAAATCCTTAGGAATGCACCTCACCTCCAGAATGCAAGTGCTTCTAAGGACCTAGACTTCGAGAACCTGGCATTCGAAGATAGTATAAATTCTTTTCCCAGTTCATATGTATCGTATCAAATCTGACAAGCCCTGCCGAAGCCCAACAGCTAGACTATGCCAAGAATGAAGAGCTGTAAGCTCAAGAGGTAAGCTACAGTGAATATGACTGTACCGGCATTGTGCAATTGTTCCAAGCTTTTTGAATATGCATCTCCTGTTTTTGTGAGACCTTCGGGAAGTAAGACGGACTTCGTCACTTCGATATCATGAAGAGGCCCGCACCTGTGGTTTCCATCAAACCCCTTCTACCAATTCTTCAAGGTGTCAACAAAAGTCTTTGGAGTGCATCAATTCTGAACAGCAATGTCTGGTAAACTAATTCTTGTACGTAGCCTTATACTCAAACTCTTCTGTATTAAATCTGTGCTCTAGTTGTTCCTAACATCTATAGATCACAGGTGTTTCGGGCCATGTCGGCTTCCGTGTCCTCGTCGAAGCACTTATGCGAGGATATCGCGTACGTGCGGTCGTCCGAAGAGAAGAGCAAAAGAGCCAAATTATCAACGCCCCTTCAGTTCAGCCTCTTTCGAATAAATTGGAGTTCGTAGTAATTGAGGATTTGTCAAAGAACAGAGCATTTGATGGAACTCTGGAGGGTGTGGAGGCCATCATACATGTGGCATCACCTCTTCCTTTTGAGGTGAGTGGTCCTCGGCTTATAAAATGTTTTTCGTCACTGAATTGATTAGACCACTGACTACAAAACTGATGTGATTGATCCTGTCGTGAAAAGAACCGTCGAAGTTCTTGAGGCTGCCGCAAGGACAAAAACGGTCAAGAGAGTGCTCACCACATCATCTGCTTCCGTACTTGCTTCATGGGAATATATGATGTCAGAAGACGTGTCTAAAATCTTTACTGGTATGTACACCTCATTTTGATTAGCAACTTTTCTGACCAGCTCAGCGAACGACGTCCATGTTCCGCCTCCTTCTACATCTGACTTCGAGAACCCTTTCCAAGCTTACGCTGCTGCAAAGTCTCATGCACTAGCAGTAACCCGACGCTTCATAGAGGAAAGAGAGCCGCATTTTGATGTCATCAATATTCTACCCGCGATGGTCATCGGAAAAAATGAATTGAACCGCAGCAAAGAAGAAGTAACCCAAGGCACAAACAGCACGTTTTTGGGATCTTTACTCGGTATTCGGTCAACCATGCCTCAGCCTGGCGTTTCAGTTCATGTCAATGATGTTGCTAGGGCACACATTGATGCATTAAATCCCTCAATCTCAGGAAACCAGAATTTGGTCTGTTCCTCTGGTGGAATCGATGGTACAGCATGGGATGACTCTAAGGATATCGTGAAGCGACTCTACAAAAAAGAAGTGTGGGAAAGATTTTTCACCCTTGATGGTACCACACCGACCAGATCAATCCGTATTGATTATTCGGAAACCGAAAGGTTGCTCGGATGGAAATTTGTTGGATATGAAGAGCAAGTCAAGAGTGTCGTTGACCACTATATCGAGCTAGCGAATTCTGAATGAGGCTTTAAGTAAAAATGGGTAGCTGCGGAGTTCTTCTCTCTCTCTACCTGTGAACTTGGTGTGGAAGTCTGCTTAGACATTGCTCATCATCCTGGCTAGACTCAGTGCTGAATATTTTCAGACCATCAATAAACTTTTCTACCCCAAAGTCACTCCAGTTCTGATTGTTGATTAGATATGGTAAGGATATAGGCTGCGGAAAGTATCTAGTGCTATGCCATATCTTTCAATGACATGGTCTCTTGCCTCACAGATCATGCACTTTCGAATCAACGCACGGTAAGTTACTCGGTCCTTACCATACTCCTCAAAAGCCTACTCCGAGAAGCAACTACATATTATTAAGATGCACGGCAATACTACCACCGAGGTATCTAACCTCTATAACAAAACACAAGCTGAGATTTTGGATCTGGTTAGCGATTATGCTACGAAGCACCCCCCCACCCCCCGGGCCGGGGGGTCTTAGGATGGCGCGAAGAATACTCTCTTCGATTGGATTGACGACAGCAAAGGTGTCTGTGTTGTACCTGCCACCCAAGCCTAATTTAAACACTTCAAGGATCTTGCTGAGTCACGACATCGTCTACGTCAGAGCGAAATTATCGAGCTGGCTGGCGCCGAGTACTTCACGGAATGGAGAGATTCGGACCGAACGAGAGCAGCGAAGGAGGCGAGGACAATGTAGAGAGGTCTTGACTTTCGCAAACATATGTTAGCTAGGACAATGTATAAAGATATACAAACTCGCTGTCCTCCGATAAAAAGTTATGAAAGAAATCACTGCTCTATTCTTTTATTTGAAGATGTTAAACAGTGATATCTTGACTGAATTATATTCAAAAAACGAAAGGTTAGGTTTACGATTAATTTTTATTTTCACTTTATTTTATTTTTCATTTTTTGGCTTTCCAGAAAGACGAAGAGCGGTGGGAGAACAACTAGTGTCTAGGGCAAGAGAAATAAAGGTAAGAGAAATGGTTCTGAATTGTGCGAATAAGAATACGGCACCAGACGGCTATCTACATTCCTCACTTGAAAGGTTCATCAACCACAGGCTACCAATCGGCTGGCCATATTACTCTCAGAGCGAAATCGAGGACAGCGCTGACTTTGTTCCTCTACTCATTCTGCATTATCTGTATTTCACTAGCTTGACAGTCCTCCCAGCTCAAGCAGAATCTCACATAAATGGCTTCTTTTGGGTTCATATATCCCAGAACCGTGAGCAAGTCTTGACATACGACGTCTGCTGGCACCGTAGATGGTACCAGACATTCAAGCGTCACATTCCGCTCGACATTTCTACGCTTCGCACCATCACTGAGAATCATACCCAGAGTAACTGGACCATTGGCCTCGAAGTCCACGACCCATTTACCAACATGACGTAGGGAGGCAAGGGGCGTCCTCCACAAAGACACGGTGACGCAAGTCGAGCTAGGTAGGCTGCAAACCTACCCGCCGGCTGGGGTAAGGTATCTGCCGGGTTGGGACACCCATAGGGGGGTTTATAATGACTAATGGGCGCACGGTGGATAAGTTGAAGGGATATCGACTACCAATTGGCCATGCCAAACCCTATTCTGGTATATGCTACCTAGCTGAAATTGTTGAGTAGGTTATAGGTAGATGGAAGGTGCTCTATGAGCACCTCTAAATGGGTTGAAGACCTAGGTACCCATTACGCAGCCTAGGGCTAAGCAGTATGGAAATAGCTCCCTAGAATATCAAGCTCGACATTCACGTAATACGGGTCGCCTACAATTTCCTCAGGAACTTGGAATATTGAACTGAGAGAAAAGGCGGCGTTTGCGGAAGGACTGAATAAAATTTTGGCAGCGACTCTGGGCGAACAGGTGGTATAGACGTTTTGAGAGAATAAAAAAAAGGTTAAACCCGTAAGATTAAGGCACTGGGGCTCCATCTTGCGAGCTCCGCGAGTAAGCATGTCAGCGCTGATACTAGTATATACATACAGCATATATTTACTAAGTAATACTAGCATATAAATATGAGACAGCTGGTACGACCGAGTTGTCACAAGTATTTCCTGAGTTTATAAGCACTGGGAGTAATAAGTATTAGAAACACGACAGCTGCCTGATGAACAGCAAGATGGGCCATTCCAGCCCTGGCCACCACACTGGCCGTATAGGGCAGAGCAAGCGCCAGAGGGCGGTGTCGATGAAGAGGTCGGCGTCGAAGAGGTCGGCGTCGATGAAGAAGTTGAAGTTGGAGATGTGCTTGATGAGCTCGATCCTGAACCTGAAGCCTCGGAAACGGTGATGCTGGCCGAGCCAGAGCTGCCATAGCCCTCGGTCGAGACGATCTGATAAGCAGCGGCGCTAAGAGGGTTGTGGGTCATCCCATGAGCTTGGTAGTAATTGTAGTGGTTTGCAGTCGTCACTGTGCCGCTGGAGCGCTTGTTCTTGCGGACGGACCAGTTCTGAAGGTAGTTGTTGCCACGGTTGACCAGGCAGACTTGGTAATCGCTACCATCGCTGTTAAGAGTGCCCATGTTCGTGCCGTCAGAGCAAGGATTGTAGGTGCCGTAGTCCTCGAGAATCTATCAAAGGTCAGATTGCATTCTCGTCATTGTGTTAGTTGGTAGGGATTTACATAGTTCTCGCCTTGTTGTGACCAAGTGTATACAGCAAGGTAGAAGTTACCCCCACTGCTGATGGTACCAGAGAAGTTGATAGTCCTGGGCGTTGCGGTAGACCAGCCCTTGCCCGCGGTGAAATCACCAACGTTCGACCAGGTCACCGAGTACGAGCCGGCATCCCCATTGGTGTAAATGGTGTTACCACTGCTGCCATCATCCCCTCAACGTCGGGGTCAGTATAAAAGCTTACAAGATCAGGGTAATTTTGAGTATTTCACATACAGAATTGCCAGAAGTAGCCATTGTTCGTTCCTTGACCGTTGGGAGTATTGCGCTTGGTGAGGTCGGCAAGTGCTGTCCCAGCAGGGCTGGCGACGACACCAACTGCAACCGCAGCAGCGACACAAGCAGTGGTAAAATGTACCATGATGTCTAAATACAATGTTTCCTCAAGAAAAGATTCTTCGAAAGGGCGGAGTCTTGATGGGGTGAAAGTGGTAGACCTGAAAAGTGTGAAAACGAAGCTGTTAAACTCGTCTTATATCTTTTTTTGTGGTCGACTCTTATGGCTAAAGTAACCAATAACCTAATTTCCTAATTTAAAAATAATATATTTTCCCATTAGCCTGAAATACGGTTATGGACGGTGCTGATTTGGAGTAATTACGAAGGGTGCTGTAAGGTGTACTTGATAAAGTACAGAGCTAACAATTTACTTGATACTTCTACCTTGAAATAAGATTGACTACAAGGCATTTGGGTGGAGAAAGCTTGAAAGAAGTTAATTGTTCTTCTATATACTACTACCTATATCAGTCAGGATTAATACTTTAGGCTGTAGCTCAAGAGGCTAAATTGGTTAGACTGTAATCAATCGTGAAACGGAAGTTTGTTTATATGCGGGGATAAGCTTTGTACTGAATCTCGGCACTTCTATGATTTGCTCTCTTTGACTCCTATTAACGGTTTCTCCACTTTAGCCTTGGTATTGTGATCAATTTTGGGTCAGATGAACTGGGATATTAATTTCCCGATTTAAGGTTAAATAGGGGCCAGGAAGCGATGAAGGGTTATAGATTGAAAATATACGAACTAAGTGGAGACGACTTTATGCACTAATACAAAAATTGACTATCCTGTCAGCCGCTTTTCATCTTCTTTCTTTTGCCGATAATTCCAACAGCTTCGTTCTAAATCCGCATCGCCCGAGAAGTTTATGCACTTTCCACCTCATGCCTTATTCCGGGAATGACAGCGGCATTTTGACCGGAAGTTCCTTTAAGCTTCGACGATGTCCGATAAGGAGTCAAGGTGAGTATGAAGATGATCAAATGTGTTAGAGTGGGGTTGCGACAACGAGAATGGAGTGGATATGGCAGAAACGAAGCAAAGGATGTTGGAGTGGTGGTATGGTGACTATAACGGTTGGAATTGTAGTACAATAGAGCGGGTGGTCCAATGGTCACTGCTGCAAGCCTTTTTGGGTCGTTTTCAACCGTCATTATTGAGGAATAGTGTGCTCAAAATTATACTTTCAGATATTATTCTTGTATTATCATAATACTCTCTCCTCCACCTGAGAATGTTGTATTTCCAGTGACGCCAGATCTTGTACCTAATGTATAATTACCATTGAAGGGTGGCACTATAGTACCATTAATACCAGAAGGAGCCTGGATCTCCATAATAATCCGTCCATTAGAATTATATCCCCAAGCAGCATAAATAATACCTCTAGGTGTCGGAATGCGGCCGTGTACCCAATCAGTTTTGAAATCAGGAAGCGGTGCGAACAGGAAATGGCTGTATCCAGGTGATGTAGGACGGGCACCTAGCACATATTCGGTGAGGAAAGTGGTCGGGTAACTACCCCAGAAGTGGCTTTGACCAGTAAAGAGATCAAGTCCGGGGTACATGCCATCGGTGCTCTAATAATATTAATGCATGAATAACAATGGACAAGGTAGGTGATGACCTACGACGTATTCCCAGTATCCTCCTGTATAATTCGAATCTCTGCGTACCATCGGAGACCATGCAGCGTCAAGAAGATCTTGGGCTAGCTCAGTCTCACTCGCTTTGGCAAGACCCTCAAGCAAGAAGCTCAAAAAATACGGATCAACAATACCAGGAGTATCAAAATAGCGAGTCCCATTAATATAGCCTGCTGGAACTTTCAAGGCCGCAAGTTTTCCCTTGAACTCCATTCGACGATCGACTGTGCCAATCTCGGCCAATAGAACCTGAGCGATATCCATCATATCATATCCAGAGGCTCCAAGCGTTGATGCGTAGTACCCGCCAGTGTTGTTCCAAAGCAAAGTATCTATGGCTGTCCGTGAAAGCATTGCTTGCTGACGATAGGACGTGGCAAGAGTGTCTTGACCAACGTATTCAGCCATATCGGCCATTCTCTCTAGACCAAGTATGAGACTGACTGTATTAGCAGGGCCCAGTGCTTGCCCTTTCTCGCCGCCAAGTGGTATGCTTGGAGAACCACTTAGTGCTCCATATAGATGTGTTTTGTCGTCTAGAGATCGTGTCATGGCATAGCTCGTGGCTGCGACCATACCTGGCCAGTGCCTGTGTAAAAAGGTATCATTGCCGGAACTGTGAGAAGCAGTGACTGTTAGAGTGTACTAAATGTAGCATTGCACAATCCCTTTACTTACGCGAGCCAGTAATTGTAGATTACTTGCATAAAATCAAATTCGTAGTCGACGAGGAGAGGATCGACGTTGATTGTTCTGACTAGGATCCCTTCGGTGTCCAGGGGGCTGAACACTGTATTAATTGGAATCTGACCTGTTGGTACTTGCCTTGAAAAAGCTCCCTCTGCCGGTCCCCAAACAAATTCGTTTTGCCGCGTACTAACCATAATAGTGCGCGCGGAAACAAGACGATCACCTAGCCAAGAAAAGCGGTCGCGCTTGCCAGAATCCGAGCAAATATATCCATCGTTTGTCTGGACACCGTATTCGACCAGAACATCATCTGAGGACATAGGGTTACTGTAAATGTTCTCGCCATTTTCGTCGATCACATTAACGTTCCTCACATAAGCTGCCTGATCCTGCCACGGGCCGAACGCGAAGCTTTTGTAAATACCTCCTGGGATATAAGGGTTGGGATCGCCAAGACCATACGAGCTAATGTTGAAGTGTGCAATTTCGATATTATTAAGAAAGACTGTATATGTTTGATCTCCAGGAGAAACTGTCTTGATGGTGTGCCACGTTTTCTCGGTTACATTCTGATGTGGCGATTGTTATGAAATGTTCCTAATGGTAATGTTCGATGAAACTTACGATTTTCAGTGGAAATTTTTCCAGCACATAGCCCGGTAAACTTGTCTGGTTTTGAAGCGACCAGCCTCTACCGACAACCAACGTATTGGGTGGGACAAGTAACCGATCGATGTTAGCAAAAGACCCTGCCGGGTACTCGCTCGTGAGGACAACTAGGTTAGAAACTGTTACTTGCTGTTAAGTTTTTTTTAAACTGGTGAGTCATACATATAGGCCCTGTTGCTTGGATCGCATCTATCTCAGTGTCGACACGCCATCCAGTTCCTCCGTAGTCAATCATGGTCTCGAAAGTCAATGTGTAATTGACCACGTTGACGACTCGGGAAGTACTTGCAGGCTTCTGGCCTTTGATATAGGCTCCATCTTCTGTAATTTGCCAGGTAGAAGTCTGTGTACCAGGTGGAAAACATACCAACTGTTGGGTGCGTGGTCCCAGGGCCCAGATATCTGTATAAGTTGAATTACTGGACGCAAAATATCCCTCTATCGAGGAAAGCTAAGAAGAGAAAATTAGCAGTACTTAGAGAGAAACAAAAATAAAGAAAACTTACCGGAGTTCGCTCTACACTAGACAAGAATCCTGCTTTTGATATTTTCAACCCATTCCCTTTAACCAGCTTGATAGACTGCCACCTTTGGGAACCTTGGATAAATGAGCTCGTGAGAAGGCCAATATTCGTGATATTAATTGTCTCGACGCGAAAAGTACCACTCAGACTATTTGCAAACGCAAATGGCCCATCGCTTTGAGGGCTTAATAGACCACTGTAAGATGTTAGAGTGTTATTTGGATTTTGTCTCAACGAACAAACGTACGTAAAAGTTTCACTATACTTCACCTCAATCTGTGCGTAACCCTCAACAGCAGTAATATTAAAGGTAGGTTTGCCAGCAACATCTAACCCGTAATCAACTAAAAGAAAACATAAAAGTTAGACTATGGCTACATAGTTATGTACGAATTAGAGCTTACGGGTATAAATATCCTCGATTGCATTGAAGCTTAGTGGAAACGATCTAGTGCTATTCCTGGACTTTTCAGCCAGGCCTTCAATCACCGATATTGGATATACATAATCAGGATATTTTGAAGGTGAATATGGTTCTTGTAAAGGAATAGAAGGCCAAGGAACAGAGGACGATGACTCTCGCGCTTGTGACAGTCTGTCCGCCAGAACCAGGGTGCTAATAAAGAAGACAGCAATAGAGGTATTGTAAAAAATCATTTCGTGCTCAACTTTTTCAAGCTATGTGAAACTTGTTCTGCAGGTGATGAATTCCTTGTCAGTTTCCTCCATCTATTATAGTAGTCATCATAATAGTCGTTAGTTGTCATTGAAGACTGATTTCCCCGCACAACTTCCCCCACTTCCCGTATTTCTCACTGCTCAGTAATTTCCACTCCTCTGCATTCCCCACTTCCGTCCTCCGTCATATTCACCGCTCCTCTACATCCCGTAGACAGTAATTAGATGCCAAAACCGAGATTCCCGCAGAGATACTGGTATAGTGGATGTCGGACTGCTTGCCGACATGGATTCTGTGTCTTCTCGGTCAAGCTTTACAAATGACGAGCAACAACGGCCAGGTCAACGGAAATTGGGAGCATTTCCTCAGGTTTTATTTATGGGCTATAGTGTGGGCTCCTAATGGGCGGAGATCTGACCGTTCGTCCCACTTATTAAGACTTCATAGGCCAGCACAAGATACCAGAAACAGGCAACATACGAGAAAGATAGCATCTACTTTAGAAATATAAATTAAATTGTATGGCTGAGATTTTAATTGAAATTCCGTACTATTAAATAGCTAAGATCTTCAAGTATTTAAAACTTATTATTCAAATGTATTTTAGACTTGTGGTACCATCTAAATATATAATTGAAATGATAGTCTTTTTCATGAGGCTCGATAGTTCGCAGCTTTGGTGTGTGGCTGAGTAGAGCGTCCGAATAACCCGAGCAATTCCCAGCTTATCCTTGGGTTGCCTAGAAGGCATCGTATAACGTCCACATGATTTCACCGCACATAAAGTAACTTCTAAGTGGAGCTACAAATGGACATAACTAGGGCATTCATCGGATGAACATCACATACCCGATCCACAGGGTTCTTAGCATTCCACTGGGTAATAGATTGGACACCCACCGGGTCCCGGTTAAGCTAGCAACTCACTAGGCTGCGGCGTGGGTCCCACCCCTTGGGACCTGTGGATCGGGTTCGGGTACCCGGTGGGAGGGCTATTATCTACTGGGTCCGCGCCATAGCCTATAACTTACCCACTAGATTTCCGGCGCAACCTATCTATCAGCTCTCAAACCTCGCACAAGCACTTTGAGGGCCGCCACGAGTAATTTCTCTAGGTGAGACATAAGAGAGCTTGAGTTTGCGAATTTACATTGCGTCAGAACGTCATCCAATATTTGAAATCACAGCATTCAAGATTCTGGAAAAATGCTGCTCGCTGCAGCAGCTGTGTTTTTCTCTAGCAAGCTATTATTGATAGATTCTCGTCAGCACTTGCAAATACTACTTGTCAATCCCGATAAGTTACCTTCGCTTAGCCATGGTAGTGGATCAAGGAGTATTGAGATAGGGGAAATGATTCACTTGAATATAAGTACGCTGGCCTGACCTGATCACATGTAATCTTGCTCGGATACAGGTACTTTTGAATACGAAAATTCCTACCTACATTGGAAGTCATCACGTTACCAAAGGTATTCTTGGGTTGCTTGACGGGTTGTAGTAGTAGATTTGTATATCATGAAGGGAGTAAAATGATGAATTGGACCGATCATGGCTCTACGGGCATCTCGCCATCCTCGTCTGAATCGTATATTACCATCGACCCAAATCTGATTGCCGTCGGCTCTTGATACTACCAGAATTTTGGTTCTTTCTGGGGTGAGCATCTACTAGGCTCTAATATAGTCCAATGCACACAGTGCCGCATCTTCCTCGTATTGGATTGCTTACCAACCCTCTAAGTCTTATGTTCAAGAGAGCACATTCATGTAAGACTTACTACCGGTCGGAATTATATTATCTGTTTTGAAGCGAGGGCATCTGTTTTCGTTATGACAGCAGCAAGCCTGCTAACGGTGCTGAATAAAAGATCCATGTATGCGCAAGTTGGAATCTTACAGGCGTATTTGTCAGTGAATCCGACCCCAACTGCACGAATGGTGGTGACACGACGGTTTTGGTGAGACATGATTACGTTTATGGACCCAGCTGTCAGGGTGTCTGTCGGATTAAAGTGAATCCATCTCGTGCAGTTCGTAGTACAGGAGGTAATAAGGAAGTGATCCATATGTTCAGAGTACAGGGGTAAATATTACCGCGAAAGGGCGAACCTTTGGTACGGGAGAACTATGATAGGGTGGTGTTACGAATTCACGTCTAACCAACGGTGTCTCCGCAGATAGTACGTATGGCACGGTGCTATATTACCACTATGGTGAGTGTTTTCGGTCATGAATAGAATGAGAAAAGATTTATACTAATACGCTAAATGCAGCGAACACTAATACATTACTATCTCCCCCATGAACAAAGGTTAAATTTTGAGGTGGTAAGACACGAAAACAATTAACCTTTGTTCAAGGGGGGATAGTATAGACTGTCAACCCCGCCCCCGCCTTTCGTTTTGCGGGGAAACACATCTTCACCACCTAGTAGAACTTCCTCTAGCCTTTTGAAAGACGGATCTCTTATGTCTTATTAGCTTGATAAGGATTACATATACACGATATTTAAGAAAGAAGAAAAAAAACTTTCTCTTTATAAATTTTACCTTTCGCAGTAGCATGGTAAGTAGATTTCTTGGTTGAGATTTTGCAAAGAAATTCTTCATATACTGTTCCTTTAACTTACTCGCACAGAAAGACAAGAATGAATAATTTAGCTAACTTGGTACAAAGGCAAGCAAGGGAGACTCTATTCTAGCAAATTTTAAAGAGAGTATCGATCTCGAGACTTTCGAACAAGTACTGGAGTTAGACGACGGTGATGAGAGGGAATTTAGTCGCGCTATAGTGTATGAGTACTTCACCCTGGCCAAACAAACATTCGTCGACATGGACAATGCAATGTACGTAGACCATATATACAATTGGTCAAATTTCTAGAGAGGATCATATATCTAGAACAGAAAGATTCGGAGTTGCTAATAAAAGTTCTTTTCCAAGATTTTAGTAAGAATAAAGATCTCTCGAAACTTTCTTCGCTTGTGATAGTCTTGAAAGGGACCTCAGCAACAATTGGTTTAACCAAGATAAAGAATAACTGCGAAAGCATTCAACAGCACGGAATGAAGTGGGATCATACATTGGCCGGTTATCAACTCGAAGAGAATGAGTGTTTAGCTAGGATTGAGAAAAGCTTAGCTGCAGCGAAGGTGGAATATGAAGTGGCCAAGGAAGCCTTCGACAAGTTCTATGGTACGCTTCAATATTAGGCCAAGTCCTTATTGACAACCTATGCCCTATCAGACATCTCCGTCACTCCGTTTTTTTTTTTTTTTTTTTTTTTTTTTGTGAAATTCTCAGTGGCTCGTTTCGTGGGTTTCGCCATCAGCGAAGGGACAAGCTTAGCCATCCTCCTGATATCTTCCAGCGGAAAAATCTTACTAATTTAAAAAAAAAAACTATTTTCCTCACTAATGATTTTATCGTCTTGTAGTTAATGATTATTATCGAAGACAGGTGTGGAGGATGGCACCCACACCCGGCTTATTTTTACTTGAAATTCAATTTCGCAGGTTGCTCGTGGGATGGAGATGCCTCAAGTAAAGTGTAGCATTGCTTCCAACTTTCGGCAATGATGACCTCTATAAGCTAGCTCACAGATGATCTCTTGCACAGATTGTGCAACGCGTTAGATGTTAGCCAGCGATCCTCCATCATGCTCCTGCATTCTAACTCTTTCGCGTCTGCTGGTCCCTGTAAAAAATGGAATTTTAGAGTTGCCAAGATCGGATTAACTACTAATTGAGGAGCTTCTATTCATGACAAATCATGACTTCAGATAGAGCACACTTGCGTCAGTTCACTTTTCCAAACACACAATAAATTCTTTTACACGTTTTGACATAAGTAAAGTAAGAATTAACTCTGTGGACATCGGAGCCTTTCGTGCAAGGGATGAAGTCTAACCTAAACCTAACGGCCATTAGGCTTGCTAGGCGGACAAATATCCCATTAATATTGGATGTTCGCTAGTTTATTTGAGATGTACTTGCGAGAGACCCTTGAAAACAAGACTGCTCTACCAGAATCACAAGGCGAACCGAAAGTCAAGGCGCTTATTGCCATCTTTCTCGCGGGCAACTTGGTCCTGCTGATATATAACCTGTTCCTCCAAAGACATTTGTCTCCACACCTTCTCCTTCTGCTTGTTCAAATGGTCCAAGTATTGCCTTTGAACAATGAATGCGACTAAGCTGATAGCGCAAATAGAAATGCAAACTTTGTTACCTGTCTTATAGTACGGTGCGTCCCATTTTCGGTAGATTTGGCTTCCAACAAGGGATCCGATCTGCACGATGACATTGTACGTCGCAGCAGTAATCGCTCGTTTCTTGACATCGAAAGAGTTTTCAGAGAGCCACGATGAGACGAGGGGGTGAAAGTAAGGGTACCCTGATGCCAGAGTGATAAGGGAGAAACGTGCCCAGTCACGACCGCCGTCGGGAATAGTGAGGAGCGCTGTAAGAATAGGGAGGAGCCAGAATTCGCCAATGAAACAGTGAAAAGCACGCTCGTTGAAGTGGTTGCTGCTCCATGCCAGTGCTAACATGGTGATGATCTGTAGGACAGCAGATGGCGCTGTAAGCATGTTCGATGCAAAGGTAGTAAATCCAATGCGCTTGAGTGTCAAAGTAAGGTAGGCTTGGATAGGAGTTGCAGGGATGTAAGCAACAAGACCGATGAAATAAAGACCCCACATCGACTTATCGGACCACGCTGCCTTGATATCGGTCCACGTTGCCGGCTCCCTAACTGCAGTCAGGCCCTTGGCCGGATCATCTCGCAAAATACGCTGTGGTTCTTAGTATAGGTAAACGATAGACAGAAGGATTACTCACATTGATCATGATAATCTCCTCTCTCTCAGTGTACCAAGGTGTACGATACAAGATAGATTTTGTCTGGGTTGGTGCGAGTGGCAGATATAGGATCGAAATAATACCTAATAACAAAGTCAAAATTCCCTCCAGCAAGAAAAGCCAGAACCAGCCCGGCTTCCCATTTATGTCTCGCATCTTGAGAATACCAGCCGCGAGAAGAGCTGAGATGACACGAGCAATATTCAAGGTTGACCAGAATGCAGCTAGACGAGTCGATAATTCTTTACTAGTATAAAAGTAGGTAGCCATGAGGATCGTTCCCGGAATAAAACCACCCTCGCAAAGACCTATGAAAGCACGCGTTACATAGAAACCAGCACGGTTCACCATGAAACATTGTGCCCATGATACCATACTCCAGGCGATCATCATCACTGGCAAAACGTACTTGAAGCCGTAACGCTTTGTCAGGAATTGTACAGGGAACTCAGCCACCAAGAAGCATAACAGCTGAATTGTAGTCCCCTGATATTGGCATTAACGAATGTCGCTTGATGGATATGCCGATAGGATCTGCGAGCGCTACTTACGTTGTTGTAGTCGTCAGAAGTCATTTTCAAATCTTTCAAAAGATTGTCTGCTAAGGCATTGGATAAATTTCCACGGTCGAGCTGAAGTCCGAAAAACTACCCAACTTTTAGTAATTGAGTGGATTCTTTGGAGTAATATTCTTACCATAACACACAACCAGCTCAAAAGCTTGAGGTCCGTCTTGCGGACTAGTCTTCTTTCTTCTTCAGCAGTCCATGTCGCGTTGGGATCAAATCTGTGACCACCTTCATAGCTTTCATGAGGCCTTATCCACTCGTGGATGTTCTCACGACCGATTTCGACATGCCCTTTGCTTGGCTCTTGGTGGTAGCTGTAGACGGATTTAGAACCGATCTCGATGTTGCTCGCTGGTTCCATCTTGTTTCAATTGGCTCTAAACCTGCGCTGTTTCGAGTTCTTCAGGTGGCAACAGTCAGTCGGATCTAGGTTGATCTGATCTGTGAATATGTAACCTGTACCTACCCTACTCTGCGAATGCGAGCAGTTTTAATATATACTTGGAACAACTTTCTTGATACAAGCCTCCAGCATCGCCTACCAGAGAATGGGCAGTTAATTCTGCGACCACACTCAGACTAGTAGCATCGCCGGTAGCGCTTTAGAGAACCTGGTACTTGATTTTTTTGAAGGCTGCCCCCCTGGTGCTTAATTGCAATTTTATTGGAGGAATCCTTCGACAACTTTTGCATCATTGTGGGTGCAGATGTCGTCTTCCGAGACCTCGCTTGGAACGGTCAATATTTACCCCAACGTTGCATCCCGAGATTGTACTTGGCAAACTCGTACCCGGCGGACCTCGGAGGGCAAGCAATGTCACGAGATCAATATGCAGCTATAGCCGCGATGATCCACCAGATGATCCACCAGATGATCCAACAATCTGGTTGGCGTAAAAATGATGTGTTGAGGAATTTGGATCTTGCAGTGTACATTATGTTTGGCTGTGGCGGCAAAGCTTCCGAATTGCCAGCAAATGCCTAGATGTATACACTGTGCTTCCTCTGTAGGGACAGTAGTGCACATTGGGTGTTTGCTTGAGGAAGGCGTGGAAGATTTCAAAGGAAAGTGACAGTAGTTATACTAATATATCTAAGAATGTGCGGAGATCATCATCACTAGCATAAGTGGGCTGAGAAGAAAGAGTGTACTCGTCTTCTTTCAAGAATCAATTCCACTGGACAAGGTCACACATATGATAGATCATGAGAATCGGTACACTTACTACTCGATGGCGCGTAGTCTACGCCTGGTATGCCCAGAGTATTCCTCTTCGTCTTACCCAGTCTTACGATGGATGAAAATATGCAGTAGGGTGCATGTTTTGGAGGATGCTGAAGGCAACGGAGCTCCATGTAGACCTCCAAGAGAAAGAGTATAGCTAAAACGAGGGGAATCATACATGCTGTACGCACCAACGGTAGCTTCCTCCAAACGTACATTTGTAATCGTCCTTGCTCCTAAACCCCCATGAAAACGGGTTTCGGTCGATCACCGTTTCAGACATGCTTCCACGATGTCGCACTCGTTGTGAACCCTTATCTTTTCGGTGGCGGCTACAGGGCATCAAGCTCCGCAAAGGACGAGACGGACGCCTGGTAGCAAACGAAGTAGATGTAATCTTCCCTCGAGCCTCCCCCAAATAATTCCTAGATGTATTCTTCCAAAGTGAATTCCTTAGAAAATCGATCCATCGGCCGATATCGTTGTCCAAGCTCGAATAACCGCTTACGGACTAAGCAGGTCTGCGGGTAGTGTTCTCTAGCAGAGCAAGTATATGTGCGGTTTTGATGCAAATCCGCTGGTTCCTAATATGGAGGCTTCGATTGGTCGGGGATTCAATACTTCAACGGGTTTTTGGTCTAGAGCTTCGACGGAAGTGGGGTTCTCCAGATGAAAATGCAGTAACTCATATGAATACGCGTGTGCGAGTCTGACGATGCGCATGTGTCATGGCTTTTCAGGTTTGTGAATATTCGATGATTGCTCGTGCTATGAAAGGTCGGTGACAGGAGCTTCTGAAGTGCAGGCAGGAGGTTCGACTGAACGAAGTTCCAGCGACATGAAGCTCGGTGACAGGCAGGATTGAAGGCGCAGGAGCTTGGGACTGGCTTGCGATGGAATTCGGCGGGATGAAGGCTCGAATGGCTGTGAATTGGCGATGCAATGGCTTGAAGTTCGGAGGTTTGATACTTTTGTTTGTAGGCCAGAGCTGTGTGTGTGGTTCGTGTTCGTGTGTGTTCGTGTGCGTTCATGTGCGAATGCCGGTAAAATGTCGGAAACCATCACGTTAACAAAAATGAAGGCATTGGCCCATTTCACTCCAGGGCAACCAGTATATAAGATCACATTGATCTTCGCAGGTTTTCGCAGGTTTTCGCAGCTTCCTTAGTATTTGTGAATGAAGCTCAAGTGGTTCAACAGGTTTCCGAGGTGGCAGCAAAGGTTAACATTAACGCGGCTCCGTACAGTAGTTCTATCCGTGTCCGTGTCCGTGTCCGTGTCCGTGTCTCGAGGAGTCTTGCCTAAGCCGACCGGAACTGCCAAACTGAGTGACTGATCAATTGTTCGTCGACACCGCCGAGTAACAGCACCCCGAATGCCCTCGACGCCTTGTGTCCTGTTGAACAACCTTCATACTGGTCTTCAAGCACCTTATGGATCCGATACCAATTTGGAGTTCAGAGTACTTCATAAGAGGATGGACTTACTCCGAAGGTATAACGTCCTGCCACAAACTTGTTTTCATGCCTGGCGAGCTTAACTTCCAGTGTCAGTCTTATGTAAGCTTACGTGCGAATATCTTCCAAATACACACTTCCCTACATGATCCCTGGAGTCCATTGACACATGCAATTCCAGAGCCAATTGTTGAAGCTGCAATGGACCGATGGTCCCGAACAGCGAATTGGAATACATGGGTCCGAAAAAAACAACAACAACAACAAATCCCTCATCATCTCATATATGACTTTGCGGCCAGCCTCCTCTTTATCAATTCCCATTATTTTACGCAATCAGACGCAATCATACTCAAGATGAAAGCTATTTGTGTTACACAGGACCGCAACCTCGAGCTGCGCGACATTCCTTCTCCCTCAAATATACCCTCCGGATACCTACACGTCAAAGTCGCTGCCGCCTCTATCAACCACGGGGATAAGACGTTCTTGAAACATCCTCGCTTCTCGTCTGGTGAACGCCTGGAGAATGTGTGGGGCGCTTCAGCGGCGGGTATTGTAACCCATGTTGGAACCAACGTCCCCTCCAATTATTTAGGTCGCAAAGTTGCTATTTACCGCGGTCTAAAACCAGACGACAAAGTCCTTGGTCTTTGGTGCGAGATCGCCCAGGTGCCATACGAAACATGTCTTCTGCTTCCAGACCACGTTGACGTGAAAAACTACAGCGGATCGCTGGTCAATGTCGTGACTGCATATGCATTTCTGGAACAGGCTACAGCAGAGGGTCATCATGGGATCATAGTAACAGCAGGTAGCTCAGCCACTGGAAGAGCTCTGATTACTCTTGCTCGACGTCGTGAAATACCAATCTTGGTTGTCGTTCGCAGCCAGGAAGCGAAGGAGGAGGTACTGAAGAGTGGAGTGGAGACGGAGCGAGTCTTAAGCAGCATAGATTCAGACTTCATACGTGATCTCGAACAGATGGCACAGAAGCTTGGTACGACTGCTGTGTACGATGGTGTTGGCGGAGCTCTTATCAGTAGAATCCTCGGAGCTTTGCCGCCTCGATCAAGCATTTACTTCTACGGATTTTTATCGGGAGCAGATAAGGTGGAGTTTTCCTCGGCCGTCTTTATGATGAAGGATCTCACGATGAAAAGATTCAGCAATTTCAATACTGTAACTGTAAGGGAGAAACTAGGAGATATGCTGCAGGTATTGGAGGATTGCATTGATGATCCAATGTTAAGGACATCTCTAGGCAAGGAATTCCAGCCCGAGGAGATTATGAGCGCGATGAAGTATGAAGAAAGTGGCAGGAAAGCTGTTATAATCTTCCCGAAATAGGCAATTCAACTAGATAAGAAAGAAGTCCTGGTCTCGAGAATCACTATTTTCTAACCAATATATTTTCTTATGAAAGATTGCCCTGTTCATCTGAACCTCTTCGATTTCACACAAACGTAGTAACACTCAAGTTGAGTACTGCAAATATAATGAAGTAAAGTTTAAATTACTAATGCTTACAATAGTGTGTTCTAAATCCTGACATAGAGACAACGAGATGGCAGAGAAAAAAAGCGGAGGTTGCCAAGGATGAAGTTGCAGCATTAATTTCGGAGAATAGATTTTCAGTTCTGCAATTTAGCACCTATTTGAATACAGTAAAAAAGTATCCAGTAAAGAAGTATTCAGGGTCCTACCGAGCAGTTTTCTATGCTATTTTAGGCAGTATACGAATTAGATGATAGTTTTCGAGTGTCCCGAGTCATCAATGACCATCGATTAATTCTTATACGGTGCTGCTGGGAAAGAAGAGTAACTTCTGGATAACGAAACATCATTTAGCATATATCTTGTTAGGCTCGGGACTCACAAAGTATATGAAGATACTAGATGATTGGGATGATGCTCTCAGTACCTAGCAGGAACATCCGTCAATATACACAACACGTTCATCTTAGCGACATTCAATTATAGATCATGTTTCCAAAGCTTTGTACATAATTTTAATGTGCTTGCTCCAGCAGGTAGTTGCTCAAATCACCGGCGTAGCAGAAAAATTTGCTAAGGGCATTATCGGAGGAGGCTCTTCAGCCCCCGTGTATACCACCACCAATGCTAAGCTAGGGTTCATATCTGGGAGACAGCATACCTTGTGTCATTACCTTCACCAAGACTTTCGATTTCACTGGCGCTCAAGGCAAGAAAACGGCAGTAGGCTCCGCGCTATGGTGAACAGGGTCGGGATGCCAGAAATCCATTAATGCCAATAGGTGGTGTGACTGGCTTAGCATCCGTCACTGTCACATACAATACAACTGGATACGCAGGTATCACTTTTCCTTCTAATAAATCACTTGTCGGCTTTAGAATAGCAGGAATCATTAACTTAAGTGATAGTACTGATCGACGTTGGTTGTTCCGGTCTGTAAGACGATGGCTCTAGGCCCGTCCGCCTCAGCCTCAGCCACCTGTCCCAGAGCCGGTTATCCCTCTCGTTCATGTCTCAGCGTTTCATGTTCCAGCGTTTCGTGCTACTAATGTACCACCATTATAAGACCTTGTAAGCTTGGCTCATTTTGATATTTCTATCAATGCCTCATTCATTTTGTTACTCACTGCTTCCATCATTTCCTCAATTGCTTTATGTTTATCGACTTCGTCCACTCCGCTCATCTGTGTCCATTCGAAAGGAGGGAGGACTTTTGCCTTAATTATCCCACTGCGAGCATTTCTTGATGGCATGTGAAAAATATGTGCATAATTGGCTATCACTACCGGGACTATGGGCATATGACCAGCCTCTAAGGCAATCACAAATGCACCTCGTTTAAAGGGCTGAAGTCCTGCCGTCTTCGAATGACTCAACCGGCCTTCCTGGAACCGTTCACTGTCAATCATGTGTATGAGCGATAAACAAGCCAAGACCTGACTCACAGGGTAAATTGCTATATTGAGAATTTCTTCATGCAGTAGTTTTGCAGTATCCAAGAGAACTTGCTTGTTGGTGGTACCTGGTCCATCCAGAAAAATGGATTGAGAGAGTTGCATATACCATCCAAACAAAGGCATTTTCCTAACACGCCATGTTGCGCTCCGGAGAGTATAGTTTGGGACGAGCTTAGAAGAGGAATGTTGTATTAGATCAATGCTAAGAGCGGCTCTAAACCACAGCGTAGGGGGTGGACGTGGTATACCTTGCCTAGGATAGGAATATCTAATTCCGACTGGTGATTCAACACAAATACACAACGTTTTTTGTGCCCTGAAGTATCTGTATAGCTGGTACCATATCTGTCCAAGATATCAGATCCTTCTACCTCTAGCCTGATGTGGGATACTGTTGAGAATAGATACCAGCAAAGCTTGGAGGTAGTAAAATTCGCGAAAGTACGTTCATTAAGTAATATAAAGACAGGCAAAGTAAGTAAAAAGCAGTAGAAACATATAACGAATATAATGCCAGCACAAAGCAAAACATAGAAGAAACGTAAATTGGATAAAAAAGGCATTATCAGTTCGAAACTTCTAAGAGTATATACAGGTGAAGTATTTTGCGATTTGGGAAGCAGCAGGTAAGTGTTCAATTAATGAGAGAGTGTCTAAACTGCTATATGTATGATTGATGAGTAATACTTTCTGTATCTCCAGAGTAAGAATCATAACTGCTAATTTATGTAAAACTAGGCAAAATACAGACTGGCGGTCATGCTCGTTTCTGATGTGGTGATGTAAGGGTAAATAGAAATCGGTTATTGGAAATCCTTTTCTTGCACAAGGATCTCATATAATGGATCAATTTAGACTTGGCAGGGGTTCCCGAACTTGTTGTGTACAGTGATAAAACCAATTTTCCTTCCGCAAAAGCGAGAAAGGATAGGGGAGGCTGTTCAGATAGGGCATAAGCTGAGTCAGACATCTTGCATCTGGAACCATTAGTAACCCTCATGCAGGAGCAGACCGTTGCATTCTACCTGACTTAGCGAGTATACAAGTACCCGTATACCCGTTGATGCATCGGGCCACTCAGCCCCGTAGCCGTGTGCTCATTTTGCAAGAGGTTATATAACGTTCAGATGAAGCTCTTTTATTTCGAGTCAACAATATTTGAGAAATTTTATTATACAACTGCGTCCAACATGCCACTTGATTACCATACAGATATATTTCTCCGGCCTGGACTTACCCTCCCAAATAGCGAGCAGAAAATTGGTTTGCAAGCTGATCTGTGCGCACTAGGCCGAGTGTGTCTCGATCCGCTTCCTTGTTATCAGGTGTTTGATCTAGCATCACCAACTACCCTTGATGATAAGCTCATTGTCACGATTAGACAAGGTCACCAATTGATTGGGTTTGTCTCTGCGGTGCTGCTTGACATAGATGGACTTGAAACTCCTGTGCTGCATACAGGAATTACTGTCATAGACCCACAGCATCGTAAGACTAGCATGAAACGGCTGCTGTTCTCGAATCTCTTCATGAAAGTCCTTTCTGAGTACCCCCAAGGGATATGGGTGACAAGCTTGGCCGAAGTCATCACCTCGTTAGTACAGTTCGCACACTATACGACTGAGGTCTTCCCAGCACCACAATGGATCCGCCAGATGGGCACGAGTCGTCCTTCTAGCGTGCATTTAATGATCGCGAAGCAAATTAGCTCAAGACACCGGCCGAAGATGTGTGTCTCTCCCACTGCCAGTTTTGATGAAAAGACCTTTGTCTTCTCAGGATCAAATGACTGGCTCGAAGGCAAAGCTTTTATGAAAGATGTGGATGATCCTCTAAGATTGCATCGTGATGCAGAAGCGAGCCAGTTCTTTAGACAGCTTCTACGAAAAGGATCCGGAGATGAAGTATTACAGGTCGGCTTTCTGAGTTTACCTAAAATAATGGCCAGCATGGATAAAGAAGGCTTTGCAGCCATCGAGGGCAACATAATAAGTAAAGTGAGTACCGTAAATTTTAAGCATCAAACGGTATATATAACTGACGTCTTCATTGAAGCTTTAATGGTTTTCTGCGTGGGGGATTTGAGTATAATCAATAACAAGCTATTGCGATATCACTCCGGATTTCAATCTTTCAAAATATGAATAAATGCAAGTTGAAGCCATGTTGAACACTACTACTGCTGTATAGAACTGATGGTCAAATATTTGATTAATGAAATGTTTTTTAGATCTTTACCTGACCGTATCTCTGTTTGTACTTGTACTTACTTGCACTATTGTAACGGCGCCTTTTCCACAGCTCCTGAGACGGGAACATCACCATTGGCTATCTCTCCAGTATGGATTGACCAGGGCACTAGATCCGGCTCTCTCGAGCGCAGATGCTCTGATACTACTAATTACTTCAAACTGAATTTTGAGTTAGTCTCTACTTCCACTACCCAGGTTGGGGTACTGGTGCTCTTGAAGCGAAAGTGGTCCATGGTAAGAATATTATAGACGATGTCAAGGACGCTGTAGTTAAGCATCCAATCTTCTCCTAACTCATACGAATCACTGAATGTATAAAAAGAACCGCCTTCGACGCGTGGCTTATTGGGACTTGAAGGCTGACATCGAGATGTGTATCCGGTCATCAGAAGTCCCTCGTATATTCATTCTCCCTTCATAATAAATTATATGCAGATCAGAAAGCTACGCAAGGCCGTCAATAACATCTGTTCTCCAGCCTACCCGGTCGGTGAAGATTACAAGTTCCCAGTAATTGAAGTTACTGAATATATGGATAGAACTAAAATCACAGCCGGCTTTTTGGCCTAACAAGATAATAGGAAAGTTTGTCGTCGCATCATTACAGCTGGCTGAAGCGTTGTGAAGTACTATTCTCAGGTCATTGCAGCTAGCGATTACTATACGCCAGGACGTATCATCTCCCGAATTTGAGAAAGTTACGCTGCGGCGTGGGACCCCATGGGCCGGGTTTTCAACTTTTCAACCCACCCACTGGGTCCGCAATTGGTTGCCAAGGAATGTCACGATTCGGCAACCGCTGCTTGCATGAAATCTTGGAGAAATGATCTACAATCTTACAAAAGCTTATACACTAAATGATTCTTGGCGGAGCGTCTGAGTTCATAACTGAGATAACCTATGATCACCTTTCTGATTATGAAGCATGAGGTTTCCCAAATCAGGTGGTCACCCTTGTAACAATAATCTTCAGAAGTAGTATAATGTTCGGAAGTATTACAGTCTTCAAAAGCATCGAAATCTTTAGTAATGTTAAGAGTAATAAAGAATTTATTTACTGTACAATTAATCATACGAATGCGGACCTTCAACTTCTTCCACTGATGTGTAAGACCCCCCAGCAGAAATCGCATCGATGTCTGAAAGTGGGTGATACTTTGATGAATCCAAAGATGACGGCTCTGGAACTACAGTAGTTGACATTTCATTAGCAGCCGGCATTGTCTGCTTGCGAGACTCCTTTTCTCTGCGAGCATGACTGCTGCTAATAATGTCCTCCACAGGTGAGGGGCGACACTTGGCCAGCTTCAAGGTTATCCTTCTTTTTGCTTCAACAAGATTATATAATGATTTTCGTATCTCTTCTAGGTGCTTTTTCTTGCCCCATTCGATGATGTTCAGCACGATCTTGCGGAAGTCGATAAAATGTTCGGGTCTCTGAAGCAGGAAACTATCCACTTTTGCCATATAGTATTTGAATTCATCATGCTTCCAAGATACATAAATTCGTGCCTCTGTGCCGCTCATGGTAATGCTGAAAACCGTATTATTGGTCATTGGAAAATTGTTGTCCTTGAAGTATCGTAACCGGCGGTTAAGTCGATCAACAATATTGACACAAGATGCGGAACCCCCGAGACATTGATTTGTTCCTACCCACAAACTCCCAGACCCAGTAGGCCCATCAGCCTTGAACTCCACGTAAAAGAAAGGATAAAGCACATCATCACTATTAGCTACCATCTCCAGTCCCATAGAGAGTAGCAGAGTTTGTTGTTCATCCGTAAATGCTCCTTCACGACTATATCCATAGAGCATATCTGGGACTGGTATGCTGACTTTGAAGTTTGATCCAACATCTGGAACAACCTGCTTGGTCATTGGGGTTTTTGTCGGTGCGTTTTATACTTTCCGATGCGGATAGTTTAGCGAATATTCTTCCTTTGAAATACTCCTCGCGTATAGATATATTGTTTACAGCTAAATTCACCTTCCGATAAGAGGGTATCTCAGCAAGAGCTCTCTTCAGACTTGAGCTAGAGGTAACGCTACCACTGGTTGATGGGGCATTCCAAGACACGCCGTCAGGATTTGAATGTGGCTTGGAAGAAGAAGCAGGCGCAGTTGGCACAACGAATCCATCATTATCCCATATATTTGTCATATTGGGCACCGATTTGGTAAGTCTCCTAAGGATAGGTTCGCTTTCTGAGCGACCTGGTATAATAGCTGACCGGCAGATTCTTTCTCGGTAGGTTTCCGATCCTGGAAGAGGCTCGAGCCACTACGTAATGACAGGATTGTGATATCGATTCGCGATAGGACTCAAAGACTTGTCGATAGCGTCCTCGAGGAATGCTGCGTGTGAACGATCAGAAGGGAGAGGCTGGTTTATGGTCTGTTTGAACTTCTCTATCAGTCAAAGACTTATATCGGGGGATGTTGCTATACCTTAGCTGCTTTCTCTGCTTCAAAAATCTCAGTTCGAAGTCGCTTTGGTGCGCCACGTTGCAGTGATGAAGAGTTGGGTTCATGGAAATCTTCCAAAGAGCGTTTCGCGGGGTTTTGTTAAGGGGACCTCGAGTCCATCTTCTCACCGGCAAGGATTGGGTTGTCGCAGCTTCAGGAGGTGCCGCCAGTCTACTTCAGTATAGTGTAAGATGGAGTAAAATGCTCGCTGTGCGTGTTGATTACAGTTCTAAATGAGTGGAGGCCCAAAATCAAGAGACAGTTATATCGCGTTCGAGGATGTTCGATTTTTTGCTAGATATTGATTGGCGCTTTCTTTGTATACGGAGAAGATACTACACTTTGTGTGCTGTAAATTGATTGCTTAATATCCAATTGATTTAGTTGCGACACAGTTTTCTGAGATATAGGCTAGATAAGAGTATTAACGATATAATTAAAGTTAAACAATAAACGATTAATAAAGTCAACTAATTAATTAATATAGAATATTAAAATAATTAATAGTTTATTATAAATATATATTATATTTATTAAATAATCTAAAGACTTAGATTTAAGAAATAAATAATTTTAATAATATTTTCAAGAAAAGTATATAATTAAATAAATTATATAAGTTATTATAATATAATGAAAATTAGTTTATATTTAAATTATTTAATAAATTTTTATTTTAATTACTTTTAGATAATTTAGTTAATTTTAATTGTTATTATTATTTAATTGAGAATTAAAACCGAATATAAATGAAAATTAATCTATCTAATAGACTGGATTATTTAATAGGGTTATATGTTAGCTATATCGAGCGGTACTAAATAAACTCCCTGAATCGGGGCCTTGTAGAGCAGAAAGATATATATTAGACCAGCGGGGCAAATACATCTCTAACCGCCTCCCCCCATACCACCTGCCCCCATACTCCCTCCTCCCATCATCCCCATATTATTCATCATGTTCATATTGTTGATATTCATCATGTTAATATTATTAATATTCATCATATTCAAATTATTATTCATCATATTGAGATTATTCATATTCTGAATGTTGATGTTGTTCTGGTTGACATGGTTCATGTGTTGCTGGTGGGCGTTTTGTCTTGCATTGGCCGCTGAGCTGCGTGTCGCATTATCTCGGAGGGTGGTATAGTGGCTCCAGAGAGGCTCGTCGAGCTGGAGGAATTCCAATCCTGGTGGCTTATGAATCTGGGCGGTATGGTGAAGATTGTACCAGTTCCCATTCTTCTTCTGTGTCGCCCGCCACTGTCTCGTAGCTGAGATAATTTCCTCCGCGATTTTCAGAACTTTTGTCTGTGGCAATATCCATTGCTGTCGTTCTGGTTTGAGCAGGCCGAAGAGATCGAAGGCTTTGGCAATGGTCGCAATCACAATGCTGTTTTGTGTTGTGTACTGATTGTCGTCGAATAAGACATCCAAGATCTCTTCGGCATGATCGAAAGTCAACCCCAAGCCGCGAAAGAGCTTGGGTACACGCCATACCCCCTCGTCGGTGACCTTGCTGCTGCTCTCCTTAGCTGGTGCAAGTTTCAACATACAAATATTGATGAATAGCATCCGATCAGAGATGCCATAGCTTGGTGATATCGGAGGACTTTTTCTCAGATCTTCGAGTGCCAGTAACCCATAGACGTGGTCCAATGTTACCTGGCACTCAGTGTATTGGAAGTTGAAGGCGAGGTCGAAAATGTCGGTATTTGCAAAATACGGTGTCCCCTTGCCGAATAACCCATGACGCTTTTGTTTTTGCTTCCAGAAATACAGAAGAAGCGACCTCGGAATGCCGTCTAATTTCCCTTTATTCTTTCGCATCATAGATAGAAAGTGATCTCCTAATGGCTTGGTGAAGATTAAGTCTTGATCCATGTGGTCCGGACCACAGAAAAAGACCACCGACCGCGCGAGCAGGAACTCCTGTATGATCCAGGTTCTGTTCCAGTACGATCGCGAGAGCAGGGCTGTCCACGCCTCGATCCGTTCAGCGCGCGAGGCTTGAGTCGCGCGTCTCACGTGTCCTGCGACAATAACTGGCATGGCAAGCAAAGGAACGAAAGGGATCATCATTACGCCCCGCGGAACCTTCGCGACGGCATCCTCAAAGTGAGTACCGAACACTAGCTCGCTGTATCGGTCATGCTCGCCTAGCCAGATCAGCACTTTCTTAGCGCGCATATAGATCTCGCTCATCAAGGCGACCTGGCGCCCCTTCTCCTCGTTATCTAGTTGGTTGATGCAGATAGCATCTGCGTAGATGAATTGAGCAGCCTGGCTGAATGCCCGGAGCCTCTTTAGAAACAGCCAGAGGTTGTGACGGATGATGAACCGATTCTTGTCGACAAAGACTTCAGAGTTATGAGTTGATTCGGGTCCCCATTCATACGACAACGCGTCGAACGTCGGCTTTTCCTCGAGGCTGACATGTCGTAGCGTCATTTGTATCGGTGTCGCTTCTGCATCGGGGAGCAGTGTGAGGAGGCGGAATTGTCGTGTAGACAGGGGTTCATATGAAAGCTCGGACATGGTGTTTACGACTATCAGGGTCTTGAGGTTTGTTCGCGCTCTTAACAAAGTTGGGGAACATCGATGGTTTTATAGAGATGCTGTGTCAGATTGTAGGATAAGACTTTCACGCTAAATAGTATAGATACTGTAGTGCTTACAGTCTGGATACCAGTGCAGCGGCCTGTAGGTGGGGGTAATTAGGGGCTGTTTCTTAACTACAGTCTTAGGTTTGACGCTAGTCGATAATTATCTTAGTTATTGATTTACTTGTAACTTTCTTATTTAAAATATAGAAAGATATTTATAAATAAAAAAAGTAATAATAATAATATAATAAAATAAAATAATAAAAAATAGTTCTATTAAATTTATATTTAATTATATTAATGTGACGAGATTACTAGTAAAAGTACTGAATAACTTTAGAATTTATAATTAAAGAACTAAGAAGAGTTTAAGATTAAAAGAGTTTATATATAGTAGAAAGGTCACGTGTGACACTTAGGGAGCATGTGCTTAAAGCACGTGCCAGCATTCAACCGCCGGGTAGGCTGAAATATAATATAATTATTGATAATCATTTAAAATTATATATAATTATTTAAAATCGTTATAATTAATTAGTAGATAATTATAAATAAATAAAATAAATGAAAATAAATATTTAAAAATCAAATTAAATATAATTTAGAATATAAGATTTTGTTAAATTAAATAAAAATTATTATTATAAAAATATATTTACAAAGTTTTTAATAATTTAAAAAACTATATTTAAAAAATAAATAATATTAAAAATTAATTATAATATAACTTATTAATTATATTAAAAGATAAAGATTTAATATTTATATTAATAGTTTAAATATTCTAAATAATTAAAATCTTCTAAATAAATATTATTCTTTTATATATTAGTCTTTATAATAAAATATTAATTATTTTATTTATTTTTAAAATTTCTTTATTATTTTTAACTTATTAACTATTTATTATAAAGATTATATAATATTATATAGAAAGTTAAT